>JAOEHI010006335.1:0-36176 GCA_025447815.1 Percopsis transmontana | reverse complement strand
CTGGGTATACCTCTCTCGCGCTCTCTCTGTCTCCCCCCTACAGTACATGTGTCTCTCTCTCTCTCTCTCTCTCTCTCTCTCTCTCTCTCTCTCTCTCTCTCTCCCTCTGAGGTGAGTCTCGTTCGCCCTCTCACCTTATTTATCCACTGCAGCTCCATGCCACATGTCCTCTCTTAGTGTAATTGGACGTCTATTAAAAACACTTGGCTTTGAAGAGCCCAGCGTGCGTTGCGTATGCGTGCGTGTTGCGTGCGTATGTGTGCGTGTGTGTCTGTGTCAGGGTGAAGGGGGTAGGTGGGAGGTTGGGGTACTGTGGGCCACACCCCCTACTCTCTCTCCCTCTATCTCTCACTCTCTCCCTCTCTCTCTCCCTCTCTCTCTCCCTCTCTCTCTCCCTCTCTCTCTCCCTCTCCCAGTCCCCTCCCATTCCCAGACCAAACCTCGTCGGTTTGGGCAGAGCAGGTCAGAACTGGGGGAAGAAACCCTCTGCTTGTTGTCTCTCCGCGTTTCTGCTCTCTTTGACGCAACAACCCACACAGGACAACACCAGAATCACAGCATATGTTTAATGATACTGCAATTACACTACTTTAGGCTGTAATGTCTGTCTGGGGGGAATACAAGCTAGGTGTTTCATTCATTGAGTATTTTCTTATGAGGCCGAAGTGATGTGACATTAAAATCGCATGACTAATTCATTACATACTTTTATATTCTCATTTTATTCTGCTTCAAATGATAATAGGTCACTTTTATTTTTCCTGTTTTAGGGCCAATGTGCTGCATTGGTCAACACCAGTGAAAGACATTCAATGACAATGTTAGCATGCACGCATATATCACTACTATTGAGAACATGACAATATTTAGGATATGATGCCATTTGGGTAAACTGCATATTCCAAATGATGCCGTCGTATTCTGAGGGATATGATGAGATTATTATGTATTTTTATTGGGTTGACAACAGTCGAATGCGTAACCAGAATTGTGTGTTGGTAACAACAACAACAAACAAAGCCATTTAACTTTAATGCTCTTCGGTGGAGTGGAGATCCCTCCGGCTGTTTTGACAGATCCTACCAATGTATGACTGTGTGTCACTGGAAGCTTAATGTCTGGATTAATATCCTTCTGTTTGCAGCTGAGACGTCCGTGCATCGTTGCGGTTTACCTTCCAAGAATGTCCAAGAGATGTCTGGCTACTTTGTTTCATTTCCTTTCCACATTGTCAGACAACAGTTATCCTCCATCCTCGCTCCTCAGCTCTCGTCTCCAGTCCAACCCAACCGACAGTAAACCGATAAACCGGTAAACTGTCGTAACTGTTTTAGTGAAAAAAAATGTAAATACATTTTGTAAAATACATTTTTTATAAAAATAAGACGTGGTCATGTAATCTTGGTGATTCCTGTATTGTCCCAGAAAACAACAGTGTTTCACAGGAAGTGGCATAGTTACATAACTTGGTTATGTAAATATTTTGTAACATAGTTAAAAAAACTTATTTTTGGGGGCGTGGGGTGGATAAAAACACAATATATGAAAAATAAACAATAGAAAATGCCACATCATTTTCGTTTACATACCTTTGTTTTTTTCTTTAAAAAATTATGCCTCAAACGCATGTAATAATAGCTACAGTACATTGTCTCACTGTGTGGCTGTCCAGCAGCTTCTAATAGGACAGTACAGGAAAAATCTACGTGTTAGCTTCTGCCAAAGATCTGTCACTCATGTCAACTTTACAACCTTTCCTCTCATATGGAGGTCCCGGCTTGGCGCGCTTTCAAAATGACATGATGGGAATTACTGTAAAGAAGCAGGCTATAGGAGTTGAAGTGCTTGTTCAATGAACATTAGTGATTTATACTGTTTTATCCCATTTCATCAATCGCTTAATTTCGGTATCTGTCTGACTGGCTGTGGATAGAATGTGGTGTGTGTGTGTGTGTGTGTGTGTGTGTGTGTGTGTGTGTGTGTGTGTGTGTGTGTGTGTGTGTGGGTGTGTGTGTGTGTGTGTGTGTGTAAGAGTAGAGTGTTTGTAGATCTAATATGGAAATATCCGTACGACAAGTGACGACAAGTGAGGTAGGCCTACAGTATATATATGTTAGTTCTCTGGTTGTCTTCATTCCCTGTGATGTTTCACTGATTCATGCACCTCTGAAGGACAGCAGTTACTTTTTATTTATCTATTCAATATTTAAAAAGATACTAGCTAAAGGGTAGAAGAACGAAGGAAAGAAGATTAGGGGCGAAAATGACAGGAGAAAGGAAAGGACAGAGTAGGAAAGGGAGTGAGGGAGAGAGAGAGAGAGAGAGAGAGAGAGAGAGAGAGAGAGAGAGAGAGAGAGAGAGAGAGAACATCTGGTCAGTGGCAGTGTGGCTCGAATTCAGCGGTGTACAATGACTACACACACAGCACATTGTTTACACACATACACACATGCGCACGCGCACGCACACACACATTACATGAGCAGAGCACATGGTTGACAGGTTAAAACATTCGGGCTGCAGCGTAATATTTAGTATCAATTACTGTCTCAGCATTCATTTGTTGACTAATTATTGAGCTCCATTTTGTCTTTCCTCTAATGTCTTGTTGTTCTGTCGTTCTAATCACACTCAGATGTGGAGGTTGGTTCTCCCAAAAGGGGAAACAGGTTTCGTCACATCAGAAAACAAGCTGGGTGTTTTGATGCTCGACATATTCTGTTTTCCTCTCCACGTTCTTTTTGGGCCTCCATTCCCCCAGAGAGGAGTGCCAATTAAACCGTAGAAACAAATGTTAACACATTTTTCCCACTGAAGGGATATTTAGTTGATTTGTTTTTATACAGATACTGTATTGTATTGAAAGCATTGCTACAACCCTAATTTCGTTGATCAATAGGTTTGGATATTTTTGACCTTACAGTATGCCTGTTATAAGTGTTTTATTATTACAGGACACATTCCTCAACAGCTCTTTGCAACAGCTCTTTCATTGGAAAGAAATGAGTCAGTCTTATTGTGTGGTGGTTTTTGGCGGAATTTACACAGTTCCAAAGAGAGGAAACGCTGATCTGAAGTCAGAACCCAAAACAAAAGCCTGTGATCTTATCCGTTCCCCCAGCGCAACTCTAGATTCCAGATCGGCTATGTGAATAGGAACCCAAAGGACTTGGGGTTGGTCTCCTCTGGCTCCCTTGGTCATGCCTTGGATAAGCTTTGATTGCTCATGCCTAGAAGGAGGGCTCCATTAGGGACCAACAGTTCATCTCAATGATTCTAATTGTTTCATTGCGGTTGAGCCGGTGGCTTTAAACACATTACGGTCTTCAAACCCTCTCTGCCCAAATGGCCTTGGCAGTTAAGTATAATTACAGACACATTAAAGCACTTATGGACAATGAGGAGGATTTACGATAAGCCAACTTACACATATAGCGGAGCCCATGGTCAAACTGTTCACTGTGAACCATTACGTCTAGCGGGAATGACTGCCTCTGACGGACTATGACAACACATTTATGAATAAAATATAATTAAACTATACATTTCTTTTATTCGAAAGTCAGTTTGCTTTGTATGCGTTATTTAGTTCCATTTACTGGACTACAAAATAAAAACAAAAATGTAAGCGCCTAGTAATTGCAGGAAATGAAACATCTCCAACAACATTCGAAAATATTTCGCCACCAATCAACCTCAGTAGACGAGATCATCAGATCACATAAACAAAGAGGGCACATAAGACAGCACATAATGATAGAACAATGAAACTTGTGCCTCCCTTCAAGGATGTTTTGGGGATTTATGTAATGCAGTATTTCCCAATTATCTTATGCTGACAAATAAGAACATAATGGTTAGCAACTGAGCTACAAAGCTACAAATAACACTGTCAAGTCAAATGCAGTGATGTCTTACTTTGGCTTGTAGTTTTAATGCCTCTTGTGAATGGAGCCGATTATGGACGCCCATGCAATTACAAATTTGCATCTAGTTTCCTTGGTTTTGGATGCAATGTTTAAGTTGTGTCAGTTTGTAATGGTAATATTTTATTGATCTTATTTTTGGGGTTCATAATTTGAACCCAAAACATAACAATTTGAACATTTGGGTTTATAATTTCACATGAATTGCTCTTTATTACAAAGAGACAGTAGACTGTAACTTCCTTGTTGAACCAATAAAATGCAATCTGTAGGCTATAATATAGGTTACAGTGTAAGAAAGCTAGAAGGGCTTCTGCCACTGAAATAAATAAATAAATAATCGGTCTGACAGATTAGTTGCATCATCATTATCTTAAAAACACACTAAGGGAAGCATTAGTTTAATACTGAAAGCTATAGTTATAACAAAGCTAATTATACACTTGAAACATTTGGAAGAAGAAAATGTAAGATACTAAACTGGCCATCTGTGAAGCAGACACAGCACTCTGACATCTGCCTTTCAGACACAGTATACAGTACATACACCACTAGATACCATAATAATCCACACAGTCAAACAAACACCACCGTGAAACATCAACACAAATAGCGGATATAGGAAGTGCTTACATCAGGTCTCTGTTATAAGTGTTGCCCCGTAGCAGAGTGATCTAAAATAGCATACTCTACATCTACTATATATTGTTGTGTGTGTGAGTGTGTACTAAAACGTCTGTACTAAAACTCAGTAAGAAAATTATGCTCAATCTAAGACAATTTACAATTAAAATAAATGAATGTGGTTGCTAACCGAATAAAAAAGTTTTACTTGATAACAGTCCTTAAAATAAGTAAATCTTCTTAAATCATGTTATATGGTCAACTTCAAAACGCCTGCTAACCTGCTAATTTGAATCGCGTGTCCTCGTGTTCATAAAGATATCATTATTGTACCCACATACGTTTTGGTTTACCCTATCAGTATTCCCTATTCATACTCTTTTAGTAACATAGAACAGCAGAATGTTGCTTTTGATAAAAGCATCTGCTAAATGACCTATTTCTAATTGTTATGTTCTGTTGAAATAAATATGTAATATTTATTCAACTTAAATTTTGAAACAAAAATCCCCAAAAAAGTTTGTGCAAATGTATATTTTGGAACATCGTATTGAACAAACATACCAGCTAAATGTTGTCCAGCATACTGTCATTTAGGCCTGTCCTGTTTCACAGCAGATAAGAGTTAAGCTCAGGGTCAGTGGAGGTGGAGGTGGCTGCTCTCTGAAATATTAATGCAGGGCTTGGGAGTGCTGGTTCAGGGTGAATAATGCAACAGGTGGACAGTTCTGGTTTCGGAGAAAGCGAGGTAACGGGATAAATTAATGATCGCACAGGTCCTTCCATCAATCCATTGCTAGGAAGAATGGAAAGAAACAGAGATAGAGAGAGAGAGAGAGAGAGAGATGTTGATCTAGGAAAATTGTTTCTTCACTCGACTACAGCTGTACCATCATGGTTTGTCTTTGGCCGCATGCTTGCAATGTTAGTATGCACTTAAGCCATTCCACACTTAATCTGTTGTGGTCTGTGTGTCATGTTTAGGAACCAGACATAATTGGCACTGAAAGATAATTCCCATTTACTTGCGATTCACTCAGCTGACTTTACTCTGCGCTCTAAACCCTGGGAGAGAGGTTTTACACAACACCACAACAAAGTCCGTCTTAAAGCCTGAACTGGCCTCTTCATCACTACAGCCTTAACTGCTTGTTAAGGAGAGAGAGAAAAAAACGGCAAAAAGAAAGTGTATGTGAAAGAGGGGGAGAGATAATTTTCTCCGGTGATTGATGGTTCTTGTGGCCTGCTTGTTTATTTCACTAGGCGGGACGTTCAAAGCACAGGGAGCCTGGCACCAATCAACGCTCATCATTAAGGGGAGACAGGAGTGCCAGAGCCAATCAAATGTGGGGCCATCAGAGGACCCGGCAAAGAGCCAGCCAGTTATGGTGTGTCAGTGCAGTCGGACAAACAAGGGCAGTTGATATGTCTGGATCATCGTGTCCACTGGCATGTAGGACTGGTCGTTATCAACCTTTAAATCAATTTGATACAATTACGTTAAACGCTTTTATTAAGTTCTATTTCACGCCAATGGGCTCAGCGGGTCACAGCCACACACACACACACACACACACACACACACACACACACACACACACACACACACACACGGGGTGAGAGGTTAGAGGAAACAGTGACACAAGGGAAGTATCAGTGCCTTTTTATTGTTAGGAACGCTATTGTTACCATCACACACACACACATACACACACACACACACACACACCACCTGCCAGCCTTTCCTCTCTCACACAGGATGGAGCGGGAACCAAACACCTGAACTGGATCTGGGTTGAATTTCAGGTGTCAAGTTCAACTGGCCTGAAGTCGCATGTGTGTGTGTGTGCGTGCGTGCGCGTGCGTGCGTGTATTTCCAGCTGGTGTGCTCAACAGGTGAATAGCGAGAAACCCAGCAGGTGTCCCTAAAGCCCGTGCACGCAGACCATTCCTCGGCATGCACCAGCAGATGTCCGAGAGAGCTACATGCACGCTCATTACAAGCAGGGCAGGAGAGATGAGTTTGAACCCCAGTTGAAAGGCAATATAATGCCTGGCTTGAGAGAACCCCATGATGTGGTGCAGCCCCCCGGCTATACCTGCAGCTACGCAAGGTACTGTAGACCACAGCCCCACAGCTCAAAGACCCTCCACTAACGCTGCAGTGGATCCAGACGCGCCATCAGATGAGAGCGGTCTGGGTGTTCGACTCCCAGACGGGAGGTCGTGGGTTCGAGCCCCGTGGTTGGCCCACCTGTTAGCATCCTTGTTGCGTTGCCCCTATACCTGCTCCTTACTTGTGGTTAATACTTGTGGTTGCACTCACTGTAAGTCCCTTTGGATAAAAGCGTCTGCTAGTTGTGAGGCAAGGCAGAGGTACTGATAGAGCGCTGCAAATGGGTTTATACGTTGTTTTGTTTGCTAAAGGGATGCGGCCAAACAAGAGACTAATGTGTGCATCTGTTAATTAGTTACTTAGAAGTGGTCACAGGAGAGAAATGAACACCTGCGATCACGTGCGCTAACACATTCTAACTCCACATAGGCAGGCAACAACAAATGATATTGTTAAGAGTGATTAGAAATAACACACATTTCCCGAACCACAAAAAACACTTAAGACTGAGAGCTACTGTAACCCCCTGTCTTGTTCTATCCAGTTTAGAGTACCTAATGGCAGAGCCATGAGACATTTGGCTGGGCATCACATGAAAGCAGATACACTAAAAACACTTCATCGGCTCAACGGTCTCTTGCTGCTAAGGGGGGTGGGGCTGGGGTTTCCCTTGTCTCTCCCATTCATTTCAGAAGTCAGGTCTTTTGTTTTTTGGTTACTTTTGATGGTTCAAAAACTATTGAGGTGGAGCTTAGACTCTGTCTCTGGTAATGCTGGTTATCCCACCACCATTTTGAATGGTGGTGGTTTTGAAAGAATGACTGCATCACCTTTTTGACGACAGAGAAACAACAGAAAAACATTGTGCAACAGGAAAAAAAACACACAAAAAATAACGAACTTACTGTGTTATGAATCCTGCGTTGCTATGTAGGTTGGCATTTACTGCTCTGTTTTAAAGATCATATGAGGACAGTGTTCACACAATGTCACTGAGAATGAATATCTTTCAACCGTTCTAATAATTAATAGTTCAACATTATAAACATTCAACATAAAACAATACATAAGTACATGAAAATTAACCTTTTTTTCTAATTGAAGTGTGTATTATAAACTGATATTGTCTAAGCAAAATAGCAAACACAAAGATTCAGACCACTGCGGACACATCAATAAATACAGATGAAGGGCACCCTGACATACTTGTGTGAATTTCAAAGGACTTGTCATATGGTGGCCATCGCCGCCATGCGTGTTTTCGTTTAGCAGAACGAGTGTCTGCTACAGCCAAGTCACTCATATGGAGCAGTCATATTGTCAACTGGTGCCTCTATCGCTCTATCTAAGCGAGCGCCATATAGCGCTTCTCTGGTCTTATAAGAATCCATCTGCAGAAGCCATGTGTCTCATATGGCGTCTTTGATGTTTTACGGTGCTCATCCAATCCCATCCACATGTCTCCTAAATCTACGATAGTCTGATGGGGCTGAAATGCTCTCTCTCACAGAACAACAAACAAAACACGGCAGCTCAGACGCGTTTCAGTGGAGAGTCAGGCGGTTGGGTCTCGTTTACAGTGTTGATGAGCGAGGCAACACGGGAGCCCTGGGGAACACCAACCGCAGACCCGGTGGAGCTGTCATTTTATTATTAATTATAATTAAGATGCTTAAAAGTCTCAAGTGTGTCCGTGTGTGTATACGTACTCTCAACCCACAGCCAGAGAGAGCTTTTTGAGTCTCCAATAGACTGTCATGGCAGTTAAAGTATTTTTGTAGCTGGCTAAAATTGGGCCCCATTTATTTCTATTGTAAACGGATGGATCCCTTTAGGAGGAGTTCATCCCATCACAAAATGGGAAAATGTAGAACTGGTTGTTTAATAAACACATTTCACACTATGCTATACGTATAAATGCTGCCCTGGTTCACTGAGATATGACAGGTGAAGTTTTAAAGTTGAAAAGCTGGCTTGTATCATTCAGACAGGACCATAGCTCATTCTGACAGACTCTGTTCCTCCTCTGCACAGACACACACACACACACACAATCAATCTTTGAAGCCCCTAGTACAAATACTATAATCTTGATACTTTAACCTCAAATGTTTCATTTTATACTTGCAGTTCTCGTGTATTCTGTCCCTCCCAAATAACTGTTAAGACTGTTAAGACTATTTATTTAAACTTTTTTAAATGTTTTAACTTTGTTTCTTATCTGGTTTGACTTCATTCCTAAAATGTTTTTCTGTATGAATCACATACAGTATTTGTGATAGTGTTATCCTGCTTATTTTATTTATTCATTTATTTTGTCTGTGAAGGATTTTTAAAATTGTGTTTTGATGATTTATATACACTGCTCGAAAAAAATAGGGAACACGTATCATCACAGTATAACACCAAGTCAATTAAACTTCAGTGATATCAATCTGTCTAGTTAGAAAGCATAAGGGATTGTGAATCAATGTCACCTGTTTTGGTGCAAATGAAAGTGACAACAGGTGCACTGGAGAGGCAAGCAAACAGCAAGACAACCCCCAAAAAGGGAATGGTTTTGCAGGTGGTGGCCACAGACAATTGCTCTCTCCTTATCCTTCCTGACTGATTCTTCACTAGTTTTGCACTAGTGTCTCTGTCACTACTGGTAGCATGAAGCGGTACCTGCAGCCCATTTAGGTTGCACAGGCAGTCCAGCTCCTCCAGGAGGGCACATCCATACGTGACATCATCCAGCATGACCGGTTTGGCTGGTGATGGTCTGGGGAGGCATATCCTCGGTGGGTCGCACAGACCTCCACGTGCTAGCCAACGGTACCCTGACTGCTTTTAGGTACCGGGATGAAATCTTCATACCCAGACCTTGCGCTGGTGCAATGGGCCTAAAACTAAATTAGTTCAAGGAAACAATAAACATTAATGTACATTACAAGTTTGTTCCACCAGCTGGTTACCTTTAGAACCCTTTGAAAAGTTGAAAACATCTAAAATATCAAGAGCAGCTGCAACTAGATTTTCTTTCTAAAAGACCTTTGCATACTGCATGTTTGACTTAATTATCTTTTCATTTGCATTTACAATGTTTTGTCAGACCAGTGTGCAGGTCATTAATGTCTTGTTAATCCCTAATCACACAGCCTCTACCTCAGTATGGAAGCCCGCTAGCAAGCAATCCACGAAGAATGTCTGTGTCATCATTACACAGAGCTGCATAGCAGTGGTAGCACGCTTCCACGTCTCTCAGATGCAACATGCCACATGGTTTCCCCATCTATCCCATTTCCTATAGAGCATAGCCAGACACACCAATTCGCATAGAGACACTGTCTAATCTCGTAAGACCAGGATGGCCTCTCAAAACCACGATTCCCAAATCGATTCAGAACTCAAATTCCCAGCATACCTATCTGTGCAACTCTTAACCCTACAGTGAACCCTGTGGCGGTGAATCCATGTGTGTCTGGTGTGATATATATCTGTCCACACAGCCTGTTTTTCCAGCCAGCCAACAGCGTGAAATCACCAGGAGCCCACTTGAGGAGCATCCCTCACACACAGAATAACTTGGACCCCTCAAAATTGCCTTGCAACCTCTCAGGGTGTGTGTGTGTGTGGAGGGGGGGGGGGGTCTCGACCTCTACTTTGACAACCACTGAACCATACATGCGCATTTACATACTTTCACACAGTTGTTGCATTTGTACAGTGCAGCCCTATTCCTCTTTGGCAGCTGTGAAGGCAATTTCAGCTGTGAAGGCAATTTCCAGAGCTTCCCAGGGAAAAAAATGCTATCAGACAGCATTAGCCCAAATAACATTGTTGATTAATCATTTGGTAATAAGCTCTGACTTCTCTTCATGTTAGACGACATACTCAGGGCTGAGCATTACTCACAGAGTTTCTGCCCTTGTGGACACACTCCTTGGCGAGTTCCTCGTCTGCAGCTTGCATAATAAGTTTAGTTTGTAACCCAAACCCGACCCCCCCCCCCTTCTCCCCTCCAAACCGCCGACATCCAAAGCTCCAGCAGGTGACAGAGACGGAGAAGGCTAAGTGTGGGGGGGAAGCTAATTCAAGGTGTTTTTCCAGCTAAGAAATTAACCCCCGACCAGATAAACTGTGATTAATTCAGCTGATCAGAAACATGTGCTTCAACTGCTTCAGGGTCTGATGAGAGCTTAGCCTGAAGGCCATACTCCAGATCTTAATCATTACTGTAACTATATGTAGATTAATCCCCACAGCGTTAATACATCACAGCAATATCTGTGTATTGGATTACTAAATGTACAGTAATGAAGAGTGCTCGTTGCAGAAAGAGAGAACGCTTCAAAACAAAACAATATCCATTTCTCTGTGATCTGTTGCACGGTGACAGCACTGTTTTCAGGTCAGTGTTTTGCTTGTTACAGTAAACCGTAACATGTGTACATGGCTGTGTTGTGTTTGTTCTTGTAATTAAAGTGCCGTCATTTAACAGCAAGGTCTTCCGAGGCCAAGAAACACACAGAGAAATATGTCTGTCCTATAAAAACTAAATGAATCATAGTAATTATTGTCAGACGTGTGCTGGGGAATACCTACTACACACGGCCCTGACCTTGTTCTCAAAACCTTTTTTTTCTCTCCAGAATTTGCTAACTACTACTAGGTAACTATGAGTTAGCTAGGACATGACAGGTTGTCTGTAAAGCTCCTTGGGTACTGCACAAAAGGCCAGTCCTCTAATACTAATATTAATTAAATATTGGCTAATACTTTAGATAATTAAACCTGTTCCAGCAGTGGACATTTAGTCAGGCATAGATTTGGCCAATTATTGGCAGGGCTAAGGACCCCTAACTTCATGGACTCAGGTGTTACAGTTCTATCCTATGGTTGGCAGAGTTAGCCCGTTATGAATGTGCTTGTTAATTCATTCCCAGTGTTTGTGTGTGAATCTAAGAGTACGTTTAATAATTCTTCTAATGACGGTAATGTATGGAGTCAGATTCGTTAATTCACAAATAAATGTCACACTATTCACAAATGTATTTCGTATTCACAAATATACGGATCTCAAAAGGGCATTCAGATGTCTCTTACAGCTCTTCAGCCAAATTACATGCGAAGATGTAACGCAATATGGTCACATTCAATCATAACCTTGAATTTACGTTCATGTGATTGGCTGAAACTGTACGAGACATCTGAAAAAAAAGCATTTTTAAATCTAACCGCGTCAGGAAAGTCTAAAAAATACACAAAAAATGCATTACTTGCACTCATTTGTGAATTAACAAACTAATCTGACTCCATAGTAAAGGCTATGCTTTTTTGGTTGCATTTAGCATGTAGCTTCTTTATTTGTTCTTGTTTTATATCATTTAAAGCAACACAATCTTAAACTACTGTATAGAAATACATGTCTATTTCTCTGCTACTTTTCACTGATTGAGTTCCATTTGATTTCTAGGTGCGCCAAAATATATCAGCAGCACATAGTGGGGTGTTTTTAGATCACCGTGGAGGTGTTGGTAGACGAGAGAGAATGTGCAGTACTAAATAGAGTATATAAGTACATACCCCTACACTGGTTGGTTATTTACGTTCACTGTTGAAGACCCCGGGGCCTCCTTGATTTCAAACATGTTTTGAATGATTTTGTTGTGTATAAAGAGTGAGACAGTGAACTCTGGTTTACTTACTTCATGTTAGCTTTAGTTGAGTCAATGTTTTGAGGTCACAATACCATACTGTAAATGTTATTGTTTTCTCAGTTTAATATAAATCAGAGCATCAAATGACAGAGTTTCAAGTCTCTCTGAAAGGGTAATGAATTAAGCCACATAAAAATATGCGTTCCAAAAAGTATTTTAAAAATATAATGTATTTTCTATATATAATAAGAGAGAGATTCAGCAAGTCTTATAAGTGATATTTCCACTGCTGGGCAGAACACAGAGGTTTGCAGCATCTGTCCATGCAGGGCTTTTTGCCAGAGGACAGTAATCACATTCAGGTGAAACAAGGCAGAACCTATATCAAGTCAAGTGATGATAGAAAATTTGTACTGGACATTTTGGAGGAATTTTCTCGGTCTTTCATCATTTCTATAAGGCTAGCATACCCGTAATCAGTTTGCCCTCCCCCCCCTCCTGAAACCTAAGTATACTAACAGATGTAATCTAGTCACTTTGGCTTGTATATTACCAGATGCAAAGGTAGGCCATTTTCTATTGCGGTAACTTTGAATTATAGATTAAATGTGACCGTAATCCATTTTACACAGTAGAGAAAATAATATATACCTGATTAGATGATTAATCCTGATCACAGCTTTGGCAATATATAATACAGCTAGTATTTCAGGTACTCGTAGTCTCTTTCTCTCTCTCTCTCTCTCTCTCTCCTCTCTCTCTCTCTCTCCTCTCTCTCTCTCTCTCTCTCTCTCTCTCTTTCATATATATATCTTTGGTTGGATGGTGAATCTGTTATGAATGCAGAATAACACATGTACAAAGTTCTCGAATCAGCAGTTAACAATATTCAAATCTCTCCATAATTACCCAATTTGGGAATTGTACTGAACGCCCCAAAAACACAACCAGCTAAAAAGAAGCCAATTCCTTTCAAAATTAAATTGCTGCCATTGAGCTACAGTTTGTTTTTCTGGTCCTTTTTCAGTCTAGGTTGTTTTGTTGACACCCACGTAAGTCGTAAGTGAAAACTCAAAACCAAACCGCAAATTGACAACTTCAAAAGCAGTCTGTATGATTATTGTACCAGGTCAGTTGTGATAAATATAAGCAAAATTATAATTTATTCATATAGAAAAGATAGATTCGTACATTCTGCTACAGGTCTTTTGTTTTAAAACCACCATTATGAGAGAATGTGCACCCTGTAGGGATTCTGGTTCAGTCTCTCCGCCATGTGCCGTACAGCTGTCTGCTAGAGATGTAATTAGAACAACAATAAAAACCAATCACCTATGCTACATTAACCCAACAGCCAGCACAGTCAGTTAGGCACGCTAGGATTAGAGCTCAAAATAGGAACTGTTACTGTCAAAGAGTTACTGTAAATACAGTATATTGTTGAGTTATTCTGGGAAAATATTTTGAATAGAAGATGCTGTTAGAAAATCAGAACAGTAATTGGGTCAAATGTTAATTTAATCCAGAGACCCAGCATTTCTTTCAAATGTAATATGCCCCTTGTCAGCCTGTTAAGAGTATCTGTATATAAGTCTATATACTGTATATCTTGTATAATGTACAGTATACAGTATATGCATTCCAATTATAGTCGAAAGCCTGTAGTTGAGAGTCGATAGTTGCCCCCTTCAGAGCTAAATGTTCCATTGCACCTGTTCTCAAAAACATGGATACCCAATGCATTTATTTTTTTTGTCTACCCAGCAAAAATGCATGGTTAGCTACAGGCTAGCTGTCCGACAGCTAGGTCTTTCGATCAAAGAAAGGTAGGTTATACAATTATAGAAACAGGCTAGCATACCATGTTAGCATACCATACCATAATACCAAAATCGTAACTACTTTAGAGTGATGTTCCTCCTTGGATTTCCCCTCTGCAACGCCCTTAAGGCCCCGACACCGGTTTGCCCTTTAAAGTCCTAGTTTAAGAGCCAAATGAACCCCCCGCCCCTGCCCCGCCCCGCCAGCCCCCCTGCTCCGCCCCAGGCACTGCACTCACTTGTCACCTTTTTAATAAGGCACTTAGACATGAGTGTCACCCTCATTCTCTCCCTCATATGTACTGTGACACACGTGGGAGCTCCAACACATGTGCGTGCGTAGACACAGCCGCGCGCGCTTCCACGGACACACACAGCCACGTGTGCAAACCCCCCCCCCACACACACACACACACACGCGCACACACACACACACACACACACACACACACACACACAGCATGTGTGTGTGTGCAGCATGCCTGTAAATTCTTTGTCACTTGGCAACAAACTCAAGGACCCCTTCCTGTGTATGTGTGTTTGTGCGCCCGCTTCTGATGCTTTGATCCGACATGAATCAGTGGTTCCTGGGGGGGGGGACACTTTATTAGGGAACTCGTCCGTCTAATAGCCGCTCACAGTAACGTGACATTTCTACATGTGTGGTCGAGTCCACGAATCCAAATCTTCTGTATTAAGTCTTAAAAAACGCAATGCACTTGTTTCGCCTTTCTTTCACGGGTGGCGAGCATATTTCAGTAACGCACACACCCCCACACACACGCACACGGTTCGATGGGTTTGGAGTGAGGTGGGGCTAAGCCACGAGAGTACTCAGGAGGATATTCCACATGCAAACACAGACAGCCTGCCTTCCTATAATAACTTCCTCAGAAGCGACGGCAGCTCAGCGCTGAACTATTTAGGACCGGCAAGCTTTAGAGGAGGCAGGACTTTCTGTCCTAACGTCTCTCTCTCTCTCTTTCTCTCTCTCTCTCTCTCTCTCTCTCTGTGTCATTAATAATATGATATTGTCCCATCTGTAGTAAAAGGCAGCGTGGAGCATGTGTTTCCAGTTGGGATCATCAGAACCCGATGTGTGGAAGCCTGGCTGGATGAGGGGGGCCTTGCGTGGCCTACCATGGGAATGGCACGACAGGGCAAGCTAATTAGGTCTCCGGCTCTCTGCTATGTCACTGCCAGGGCCGTTAAAAAAGAGAGTTGTGACACTCCCATAGACTTCTGCTATAATCGGAGGAAATAACGCTGTCGTGGGGAGACCAATGGTTCCACCCACTGTATAGTTCCAGTGTTGAACCCCATTCATTTTCAGTGTTTCCGGGGTACGCTCGCTGGTAAGTTGAAGAAATGTCAAAATGTTTTGACATTTGAACGCATTAGTGGACCTCTCATCAATTTAAAAAAAGAAAGCTAAGCATTTTCTCCTTTTTTCCCCACAAATAAGAGTGCTCTCATCAATTTAGTCAATAGTGGTATTTTATGTAGCCAGCTTTAGTCCATGTTTAGCATAAGAGAATAGCTCGTTAGATTCTAAATGCAGTTACGCACTGTAAGCAACGCTTCGCTAGCTAGGGCCCTACCATAACCAGATGTTTCCAGTCTGATGTTTGTGCGCAGCAGTCGTGACAGCAAGGCCCGGCTTTACAGTAGCACTACCAGACTGGACCTTTACCCTCTCCCTGGACATGATAAAATGTTTTGTTGAATGCAACTGGTTGCCTTGTATGTTCTTTACTATGATTTACTATGATACTATGATTGATATTTAAGATTCAACTTTATTGTCATTGCACAGAGTACAAGTACTGAGACAACAAAATGCAGTTTAACATCTAACCAGAAGTGCAAAAAAAGGAGTAAAGTGTAATGTACATATGTAAAATATATAAATAGTCTAAACAGTAAGGGTATGTATCTAGCAGGGTTGTGCTGTTGTACATTATGCGTTAATAATTACCAAAAATTGTGAATATAGTTACTGCTGCTGTCTGAAAACTATTCAAACAAGTTGACAACACAGAATTTTTGGAGCTATTGAGCCACTTACAGTAACCCTTACCTGCTCCAAATTAATGTACAGTACAGTACTTATTGTAACCCCTACCTGCTAATAAATGTACTTACTGTAACTGCCACCTGCTGCTAAATACATATACTTACTGTAACCCCACCTGCTCCTAAATACATGTACTGTACTTACTGTAACCCTTATCTGCTGCTAAATACTTATTGTAACCAAACATGTAACAAGTGGTACTTACTGTAAATCCCTACAAAGTTACAAGACTTTGCTAAATGACTACAAATTGATAGACAATCTCTAATACACTATAACTGTATACTGTGTCATAAAGTCAGCTTTCTACCAGTATATTTGTATGTGCATGTTTTTTCCATATAAAACTGTGGTTAATATTCAAGCAGCTGAATTATGTGAAGAAATCAATGTTTCTAAGATTATGAACTTTGGTTAAAATCTCTAAGTCATCCTGATTTATTTTGGTTTCCACAGTGCAAGAAAAATACATTTGATCAAACCCCCAGTTGAAATTGACAATATATCCCAAACACTGCTTCAGTTTTCTGTTTATCCCGATTTATTCTTAGCTGCTAGGAAGGCTGGCGCCCTCTTTTTCCACGGTCAACAAATCAAACCAGATTACAGACATTTAGATATGTACATTACATATCTAAAGACCCGAAATACAGTGTAAATAGGCCTACATTATAACTATTTGTCATGAAGACCCCTCACAAAACACAGTCTGGATACCCGCCTACGCTCCAAAAGCTCTCTCCATGGTCTGTTGTATTGTGGTCTCCCAGAGTCAGTGCATGTAACTCTATATCAATGACCTGGGTTACACTGCCAATACAGCTACAGTCTGCGCTATGATGTCAGGGTTAGAATCCCCTGCCTAGCGATGGTGCAGTGGTTGAAGGGGAATGCCACTCTATTTAGGAAATCACACTGCTAGCATTTGCCGTGTGTCTGTTAAGACGAACAGAACCGCCTTTTTCCCCGAAGCCAGTAACCTAAGAGCCCGATCTGTGATGTCACTCTGAGTCACTCACCAGCTAAGATTTTATGCTTTATGTGATGTGACCTCATGCAGTGCTTGCATGAAATTATAGCAGTGTTAGATATAGCCTAGTCCTGAACCACAAAATGCACAATTTTCTCCCAGGAACTTTTTCCTGCTACACTCACCTTCTCCAACTCCCAACTGATTATTTTGGGAGCGGGACAATCTGTTTATCACAGATTCTTTCTAGATTCTGTGTAGGAGGAACGTCAGTGAGCATTCTCCAATCCAAGAAATGACATTTGAAACATTGACGTGCTCTTTTATGAATCCCAGCTCTCTGGAACACACACACACTTGTTTTAGGAACATTCCTTGGGTGTCCTTTTCTGTGTCTCAATCATTCCTATGAAATAAAGCTTCATGAGCATCTAATAGACGGATACTTATCTTAAATCTTTTCGCCAAATGGCTTAAATATTGTCTTAAGGAAACTCTACCTGTACAATATAAGGAATTTTAATGGTTCAAACAAAAGCAAGTTGAATAAGGGAAAATAGCATTGTAATAGAAAAAAATTGAAAAACTTTGCTTTCCACTAGCAAACAAACAAAAAATGTACCTCAAGCTTAAATACACCCATGTTGCATTACTACACATAGAGCAGAGAACGAGTGGGGTTTCATTCATCTGTTATAGAGTTCGCGTGTGCTTATGCCTTCGAAATATGCAATTTTGTGAGTGCGTGCACTGTACGTGCGTTATCCGTGTGCATGCTGATATTGTGTGTGTGTGTGTGTGTGTGTGTGTGTGTGTGTGTGTGTGTGTGTGTGTGTGTGTGTGTGTGTGCGTATGTCTGCATCATGTATGCAATTTTTGGCTCTTATGTGTGCGCGCATGTGTTTGTGGGCCGTTGTAGGCTGCAGGCGAGGTTACATCTTGTAGTAATTACGCTGCATGCGTCTCTTTTTACGCCCCTCCACTCGTCTACTGCAGGGTCTTGTTTCTAGGCCGGGCCGTGTTAGACAGACAGCGAGCGTTTGATGGCGTGGTGGTAGGGGGGGTGGAGGCTGGATGAAAACAGCAACATGTTGCAGACATCAGTTAATTACTTAACAATCAAATGTGGTTGTATTAGTTGCTACACAAGCATGTAAACAATGCTGACAAGCCACAGTGACCCAGGGCAAACGGAGGGGATTGCAAGAAATAGAGAAAGCACATTTCGGGATAGAAAAGAGAGATGAAAATGGAGGGATGAGGAGGATTTCGGGGCGGATGAACAAATCAGCTTCAGAAGATCGGTAAAAAGAGTTATTCACGGTATTTTATCTCTATCGTGTCTTCTCGAACCACAGACTTTATGCAGAACACATAAACACTTCCCTGTGGTCTCGCTTTTCAGCTAAGAGGAAAAAATACAGTGGGTCAGTAAGAACATTTGTTCTTTTACTGCCGTTGAGTTCCCCGATGGCAGCATGACGGAAACCATGCAGCCATTTATCATTGTAAATATATGTTACAGGCCTACATACTGTTCCCAAACGCTACGCTCTTCTGCAATAGCCAATACAGTTTTCCCTTGTTATACTAAATGTCATTTGTCATAGCCAGGCCAACAAAATAAACTAATTTAAAACACAGTGGATATATCGACTATTTCTCCTACAAGATACACACAAGACTCAAATGTTTTTGAAGAAGCTGAAACGTCCTAAGTAAATTCTTGAGCTGGTGTGGAGGTTTGTGCTGCCACCTAGTGGACATTGAAAGAAGCTCAGCTCTGACGTGAATTGCGGTGAACATTATTGCAATGCAATTGAAGTCGCTTTCAGTAAACATAATATTCAAGAACCATGTTAGCAAGTGTATTGACTACCTCATTTGTTCATTAACAAGAATAATACTTTATACTGATATAGTTCTTTTATTGTTTTCTTTTCTTCCTTCAAAACATGAATTGAAACGCAAGATGAACATTTTCACTGACTTATCTAATCACTTACCTATTTAACATCACATACCAGGAAATTGTGAAAAAAAATTATATGGCATATATGGTATACACTATGTCATATAAGGCCTTTGAGAAGTGCTTGTGGTCAATGGCGATATTATCTGGGTGAGTTTAGGCTAAGATATAAAGCGGCTGAGAAGAGGCTCACCCTGGATCAACCGGCACCTGAGGCCAGGATGAAGGGGAACTGGCGTAGTTCGAGTTTAGAGGGATGTGTCCAGTTAATGCAGAGGCTGTGATGTCTGTGCGTGTGTGTGTGTGTGTGTGTGTAGGCCAGAGGGCAGGACATTCGGCTCTAAGCGGAAGCTAATTTGTTGTGCCACCGGTTAGAGGAAATGAAATGGCAGATAAATGAGGCTGAGCTGGCCTGGCGGGAGATCAGAGAGTGTTGACACGAGAAGTACAGCTCCTGGCAGGATGGCAAACTATGGATTTCAGATGTCAGTCTAGTATTGCTCAACCGTCAACTGTTTATTTCATGGTGCCACCTACAGTAAGTTAGTGGCAAGTGTTTACTTTCAAATCAAACAGTGTAAGGACAGCATGTGGGCATGTGTGCACTGTTTCCTCTCAGGTGGACCAATCACTGTTGTTTGTTTGAAAATGCATCACTTCCTACAGTTTAACACCAGCTTATAAAACACAGAAATGGAAATGGAAGGGCTGCAGAGATATCTACTGGATATAGCGTATACCCAAACACCACAATATGAAACTGATCAGAAGTGTAATAAAAGTGCAGACAAACGTAACATTTAATTCTTGTTACAATTCTTGTTCTTTAATGTTGCCACACTGAAAGATAATCAATAATTATTATGAAACCCCAACATTTTATGCTACAGTGTTGGTCCTGCTAGAATCTAGCAGTCTTGTTCCATCATCCTGTGCTCCCCACGTCATCAGATAGTCTACCGGCCTCAACAGCACCTGTGAGAAGAAGATCAAATGGTCGATGCAGGGTTAAGACACTAAATATTTAGTGTCTTAACCCTGCATCGGCCCACCTTACAACGGCCCACAATGTGTAATAATCTATTATCAGACACTGTAGCAGTGTAGGTCAACTTCCTTTACTATTCAGCATTGTAAACTATAAAATGTGTTGCTCATTATTCTGTAATATTCCTTTGTTGCACATTTGCAAGAACCAAGCTTGGAGACACAAGATAACAACTTCACAATTTATTTAAAGTAGTTGTCAAATGCAATTGGCAAAAAGCCTAGAAAATTGCTAAAAAAACATATCAACCAACAGGAGTTCAATGTAGGCTCAATGCTCTCTCCTCACTGAGAGAAAAGTCAGAAAACTGAAATGTAGTTTAACCTCACAAAAACCTCCTGAGGTCCAGTTTAAGAGTCTTAGTAATGTGTACATTTCAGAGTGCATTATTTCAAAATTAGGAGCTGACATTACTTTTGAATTAGTTTATGTTATGTCAGTTAGCACCTCTAGCCAAACTGTACCTAGGTGAGCATGTTAACTCCTGCCCTTGCAGTAGAGCGCATTATTAATATTCTAAACTGCTGTAGTATTCTCACATTCCTGACTACATGAATTTAAAAAAAAACAATAAGGCGATAAGAAGAATTTGGAGTGAAAAGATTTCAGATGCAAAATTATTGAAAAGTATTCCAAAATATCAGTTTGTGTAATTTTGTACCAACCAAAAAAGTTATGACAGAAAATGATGTGCATATGACAAATAACAAGAAATGGCTGACAGTTACAGTCTATAAAGCATCTACCACTATCCTATATTCAGTGCAGGCATGTGCATTATGAGACAGCTACTTTGTAGGAGGGCATGTGCAGGTGTGCTGCTTGATTAGTACCTAATTGGTACAGAAAAAGAAACCTACTGTAAAATGGAAGACAGATGGACAGAGGTCTTGACAGAAAATCAGCCACCTGGATGAAAACATGCTGAGACCACACTATGTTCATTGGCATAACCCCACATTAAGGTAAGGTAAAAGTAAAAACAATGGTGGACAATAAGGAAAAAAATCTAAACACATTCAGGTGCCACTGAACATCATAGTGCGTTAGATCCTTAAGGAGAAACATCTCAATAACAAAACAAGGCCATCAAAAATACACTATTAAACCTCTTCGATGCTCATTTTTTTAAAACATAAAGTAACATATAAAAACAACATGGTAGTATAATTCAATAAAATGCATTTTTATAAATGTTTGTGCTAATAGGAAAATATCTATAGAAACAATATCATGCATTTCGTTGTAGAAATGTAGCCAAAAACATGTCATTTCGATTTTTGGGTAGTCACATGCATTGTTAAATGGTCACAAATAATTTAGATTTAGAGAGAAAAAAAGGCAGACAACAATGAAATAGTTAGACAAGTAAAATAACACTGTTGATTCATAGAAAGAGATACCAAACAGCAGCGACATCTGTCAGGCCTCCAAATACACTTAGTAACAGAGAAAAGCCCAAAGTCTCAGTTGCCTTTTTGACAGATTGTGTGTCTGTGTGTGTGTGTGTATGTCTGCTCTATGTTGGGTGCGTTCAGTTTGCTTGAACATAGCAAACGTAACAAAACTTGTTCTAGAACTCAGTTTAATCTCTATTTTGCTGCGTTTGTGGCCGTGACAATCCGTGAACAATAGCTTTCATCAGTGACTGCATTCACCAATCCACAACCTGATTCCTTGTCACTTCAGTGGCATAACAACGTATTGGCGCAACAGTCACGAACATAGCGAAATGTAAAAAGTGTATCTTGTGTGTGCGTTCCGTATGCATTTTGCATACACTGAAATGCTAAAGTGAACTAGTAAGCTAGTTTAAATATGGGTAGGAATGGGGTTGTGGCTTGGCACCAATTAGTCACCACGGCTGACATAACAATATAACAACACAAATAAATAAACATAGCCAACAAAAATGAATGCAGAGTTCTACATTGTAGCAGACATTACTGTGGAAACAGGTAGTTCGGTTTGATGATTCTGTTACGTTTGCTACCGTACGTTCGAGAGAACTGAGCGCTGCCCCGACATCTTTCTGGCTCACAGTGCTGCGCTAGCTTTCCTAATATCTCCTTCGTATAGCAGTGAATGACTTCATGACCACAATGAGCCAACACTGACATTGTTGATTTCCCCTTCTGGCTGAAACCAGCATTACAAAGCCATTGTCTGTTCTCTACCCTTCCCCCTACAGCCACTTGTACTTTTGTGTGCAAAGTTGTCTCCTCAAAACATAAACAGTGAGCTGGGGCAGACATCTGTCGTTTGTCTGGGGCCGGAGGGAGGTGGTGCTTTAACACAATCGAGGAGTGTACCTTTAACAAGATGTGCTCATAAAACAGACATGAAATGAGGCCGGATCAGTCTCAGCACGTCTCCTTGGCTTGGTTGGGCACCTTGCACATCATCAGGATCTGCTTCAAGGCTTTCTGAACGTCTTCATCCATCTGACCCTGGAACAACACATGTTGTAAGGTTTTTTTACGGTTCTAATGCTGCATATTAGTAGAAAGTAATGCTGAATTTACAGCATACACTAGTAGAGGCAGGATAGTCCACAACATGGCCCTACCTTGTTCCTAAATACCTGGCATAAATACTTAGTGTGTACATTTTTTCAGCTAGCGACAATGTACTTGGAATGCCATCACTCTCGTGTCATGTAGATGTGTGTATGCTTCGTCCAACCAATGCCGTACACCCCCGCTTGAAAGTAGTTAATTTTAAACGGCTTTTATGACAATTAGAGGCTAAATACTAATTCAGGCCTGCACAGGCCCACATTTCACATGGAAACTAACTACACCCTCTAGACCTTATCCTCCAATCAGGAAAGGACAAAAAAAAAGATGGAAGAAACCTTGAGATGGGACCACAAAAAATGAGTCCAGCCCTTCCATGATAGCTAAGATGCAACATGATGCAATGTGCTAATGACTGACGCCACATGAAGATGTGAATAGAAGAGTCGCAGATATACAATTAGGTCATTTAGCAGATACTTTTATCCAAAGCGACAATTACATGGCTATTACATGGAGCAGATAGGGGTTAGGCATCTTGCTCAAGGCTCAAGGATGCTTACAGGTGGGCTAACTCAGGGGCTCAAACCCACAACCTTCTGGCTGGGAGTCCAACACCTAGACCACTAGACTATCAAGCCCCCATATACCATGGGAAAGAATCCAAGCCTTTAGCAAGTGTCTGCTAAAGTACTAAATTCTGGTCGTACAATTATGCCTGAGGGTCTTGCAAGCTTTACCTGGACAGCATAGAGGAGATGCATTCTGTAGACTGATACTATATCATGATGCTGCTTCTTGGACTCCTAGACAAACACATCAGGTAAACATATAATCCTGTTACCACCGAGTTTCAGTGACAACTACAATGTACAATGGCTACGGATTAAAAGCCACATTAACAACCACACAAAATATTAATATTGATTAATAATATTGATAGGTAATTCATTTTAATTAATGAATAGTTAATCTTACTGCTAGCTGGTACTGTAGCTGTTTGATTTGCTGCTGCATCGTCTCCAGCTGCTGGTTTTGCTGCTGCTGCCTTTTGGAGGCGGAACTAGAAGTGTAGGACAGCTGTGATAGGCTGTTTAAGGCATCCTTCAACTTCCCCACCTCTCTTGATAGGTCGTCAATCTACGTCGGAAAAATACGGATGGTAACTAATGTGTATGCTGGAGCAACTAAACCAAAATTAGCTACATTAAAAAATATACAACAAAGAAAAAATTATAGATTTCACTTCTGCTAGACTGCCTAAATGATCGGCAACTTAAAAAAATATTGTCTCCTCTTTATCGTGAACTTTTCATAAATGTGAGACCTCTGCTGTCTGCGTGTCTATGTAATATTTCATGTTATAATAATACATTTTATATATATATATATATATATATATATATATATATATATATAAATATATATAAATAAACAGCCTAGTGTTGGTACCCTTTTGTTCTTCTCTCTCTCTGAGCTGACGTGGTTCTCCACCAGCTGCTTGAGCTGACAGACGGCGTCCTGTGACTCGGACAGCTTGGACATCAGAGTGTGGTTCTCCTTCTCCCTGGACATGACCAGCTCCTGCAGTGCCTCCCGCTCCACGCGGCTCTCTCGCACCTGCCGGACAACACAGCGGAGAGGTGACCTAATCTCACACTAACTGGGGGACCAATTTCATGGATTACAAACATGTTGGGATCGTTATTGATAGTATAAACTATGTGAAAATAGTAATAATAACTTCACGTGAAGTGAATGTGTAACTTCCTTACATCAATATACTGCAAGTCACACACTGATGTTTGGGATGAAATATTGTGTTTTTTTAATTTATTGACATTGTTTATTTGTGTATACATTTGACCACAAGAGGGGAAAGAAATCAAAATCTTTAAGCACATGTGCTTAAAGGTAGTACTGGACACATTTCCTGTCAAAATACTTGAAATCCTGAAATCAAATGACAGTAATTGTTTTTACACGGTACAAAATATAAATACAGTATATAGATTCAGAAATATATTTGATGGTATGGGGAGAGGGGTTTGGGTTGAGTTAAAACAACTTTAACAGTTTAAGGCCCGTGATATGTGAACTACCACTTAGCCGGAAGCCGGTTTGAAACTTCCAACTGCTGTTCACAAACTCATTGACCTCTTACCCTCAAAATTAAGTTGTTCATAGGTTGCATACCTCCCCCATCATTCACTTTTGATTCCATCCAAGCCCACCCCCTCACCTCCTGCCAAGCAGCTGCTGCCTCCAGAGCCATCTCATCCTGCTTCCTGAGCGCCCCCTGCAGGAGCTGTGTGAGGTGAGCCACCTCGCTCTCCAAACCCTCTTTCACTGTCTCGTGCTCCAGACGAGAGACGGAGTCCTCCGGGCTGATCTGCTGCTCCTCCGCTAGCCTGCCAGCCAATCACACAGCAGGCTCGTGTGTTAAGCTATAAAATGCTCTGGTTCAGTGACAGCTCAACTGAATCCTTTCATGATGAGAGGCCATCCCACTTGCTACATATCATCCTAGCAAATATGTTCTCCTTCTTGCCTTATCTCACAAAATGTAATAATCTGATATTATAGTATTGTTGCTATAATATTAAATATGCGGAATATATTGTGATTTCTTTATTGATTTTATTTGGTTTTATTACTAATGCTATTATTATTTTAAGGCACTATTATTAGTGCATTAGATTAGATTAGATTAGATTAGATTCCGTACCTGTTTTGTAGTGCATCAACCTGCAAGGTCTTCTGGGACAGCTGCTGCTTGAGGGTTTCTGATTGGCTCTCCAGTTCTTTGATGGCGTTGCCTAGCGACAACACCACCTGTGTGTGGTCGGCGAGGGCCACGGAGCCCTGGGCCTGCTCTTCGGCCTCCTGCCTCAAGAGGGCGATCTCCTGTTGGGCGGCCGAGTATTTCTTCTGCGTCTCAGATAGTGATGCCTGTAGCTCCTCCCCCTTGACCTTTAACCCCTGGAGCTGCTGATGTTGTTGTTGCTGCTGCTCCTGCTGCTCTGTGGAGGGAGAGGGCGAGCCGGTGCCGCACCCAGCCTGCGTCTCCGCCAGCTGCTTCTGGGTGGCGCTGAGCTGGCTCTTGGTCTCGCTGTAGGAGTGCGACAGCTCCAGCAGGCGGCGCTGGAGCCCAGCGATGACCTGGCTGTGCTCAGCCTTCATCTCCTCAAAGTCTTTGGCTGCTGCCTCCACCGGCACTGTGCCACTCAGAGCCTCCTGAACAGCAAATAGCAACCATGTGAAGGAGTTGAATGGACAGAGAGATCGTCTCCAAGCCAAAAGGCACTGGGTTCCCCATCATGGGCCTACCTGTACCCCCTCTACCGGCTCCTAAATACCTAAAATGAGGTGGCTTTTATCCAAAGTGACTTACAATGAGAAATATAACAAGGAGACATCTTGCTCAAGGTCAGGCATCATACTCAAGGATGCATACTCAAGGACAGGTAAGCCAACTATGGTTATGGAACCCACATCCTTCCGACTAGACTCTCAACTAGACTAACGCTTACAGCCAAAGTCTATTAACCTGTGACGTGGTCACAGCCAATACCCACACTGAACCTCATTGTGGGGAAATGAATGGCATAATATAAATAGAAAACTATAGAAAACAGAGAATCTCACTCACAGTCACCAGGGCCTAGTAGATTCATTTGAAAAATATCATGCATGAAAAAATATTGTGAGACATTATTTAGTAAGTAAGTTGCTTCTCATTAGTCCAGTATTTACCTGGAGCATTCTGATCTCCTCCTGTGCCACCTTGTAAGCCTCCTCCATTTGCGCCAGCCTCCTTTTCTCCTCCTGCTTTCCCTTGGTGTTCTCTCGCTCCTCCTCGGCCCTCCTCAGCGCCTCCTCCAGCTCCTGGATTCGCTGCGTGGCCCTCTCCTGCTCACACCCTGATTGGGCCGCCTGGGCCCTCAGCCGTGTCACTTCCTGTTCCACAGAGGCCCCGCCCCCTGTGACTCCTCCCCCCCGTCCGACCTGTGCGCTCAGCTCCTCCACCTCCTCCAGGGCCTGGTGGTATCTCTCCTGGGTCTCCGTCAGCTTGGCCTGGAGCTCCGCCAAGCTCTCCAGGAGCTCCTCTTCTCGCTCCCTCTCCCTCCCTCTCTCCTCCTCCTCCTCCTCCTCTGTCTCCCTTCCTCCCTTGTCCTCCTCCCCCCTTCCCCGCCCCACCTGGGCCGTCCCGGCGGGCTTGAGCTGGGCATGCAGCGAGCGGTTCTCCTTCCGGGTCTCCAGCAGTTTGGTCTGCACGCTGTCTAGCGCCTGCCTCAGCAGCCGGATCTCCTCCTGGCCACCTCCCCCGCCTTCCTCCTCGGCTCCCCCCTCCTCCCGTCTGAGGGACGCCCTCCCCGCCCCGCCCCGTTGGGCGGCGGCGGCAACATCTTGCGGAGGCGCTTCAAAGTTGTCGTGGGTGGAGTGGAAGGACGAGTTGGAGGCCGTGCTGCTCGGGCGACTGGCCTCCATCGGGTCCTCTCCTCCCTGACGAGACGAGTGTTTCTGGAAGTTACGAAAGGGGAATATGTTTAGGGGTCTATGTGGTTTAGACGGGGGGCATGGGTGTAGGAAGTGCCCCCTTCATTTAAATATAAGTTCCATTACCTTTGAGCTATCTTATTGTCACTATCATTGGTGAAAACCCTCCAAAAAAAGACAATTTAGAATAAAACTAGCTTGGATCCAGTCCACATGAATCACTAAACATACGGTGTTTCTCTCTGGGATGTGTGGGATCTGGAAACCAGGCTGTAATAAAAACTCTATTCTGCAGAATGACTCAGGTAACATGGTTGTAACTTAGATTCCCAGAATCTCTCATGAAATGCGCTCAACTTAACCACAAACTGACTACAGAAATGACTGGAACAGAGACTATTAAATCAAACTAAAATGCAATCAGAGTTACGCTGTGCTATGCTGACGTTTACCTTGACTAGGTTAGAGAGCTGCTGGTTCTCCAGAGTCAGGACTGTAATCTTGGCTTGAAGAGAAGACACGAGAACAGAGGCTTGTCCGCTGAGCTCAGCCTGCGTACGTACGTGCACACACACACACACACACAGACGCAGAAACACAGGAGAGAGAGAACTGCACGTTCACACATGAGCACGCAAAGTGGCATTAAAGCGAAGCTCCGGACCGCTAGTTACCTAGGGCACAACCAAACAGGCTCTGACACGTCGCATAGGTGTCAAGAATGCAGAAGGTGAGTAGGTTCAGCACACAGACACCCGCACACACACACACACACACAGACAGTTGTCACGGCTTGGCAATGTGTAGATTGCCAAAGCAGAGTTCATTTGCATACCAGAAGTGACCTTTAATAAACACGTGCTCAAAGTCAAACCCAAGGTGAATCTAAACTGCAGACAAATTCCCTACCAGAATGTGTATAATTCTGTAAAATGTCATTGCTGGACTTTCTCTCTTACATTTTTAAATAAAAAAGTTATTATTTTAAGTATAACAATTCATCAAATTTTAAAGTTTGTAAGGATTCATTTTCAGGTGTCAAGTAAAAATATTCATAATCTGCTCCTCAGACATGGTCACAGAATATCCTCATTTTGTCGGTTGGTTGAATTTAATTACTACACACTCTTTCGTATCTTCATCATAATGTACAGTAGTTTCCCTCCAACTCACCTGCTCAGGACCAGCTCCCTGCTCCAGAACCTGCCTCAGGTCTTCGATGGTCTCCAACAGCATTCTTCTCTCCTCTTGAAGCTTTGTCACTTCTTCCCTGAGTGTCGCTCCGGAAGACTCCTGCTCCTGAGGAAGGAGGGGGAGGAGGTGGGCACAGGGGAATGGGAGGAGAGAAAAGGGGGAGAAGGAGAGGAGAGCGGAAAGTTTAGAAATTAAAAATAAAAACTGTCAGTTAATATACTCTATTTAGTCATGCTTGTCCACTCTGGTGGACCTGTGTCACACCTAGACACCAGATTATAGCAGCTCATAAAAAAAGATCATAACGTTCATGAATAGGCACCTAAACCAGCCCTAAATAGCAGTCTGGGTTGTGTTTTCGGCCAATCAGCGTCCAGGTGGTAGTTTAGTTGGGGCTGACAGCAATTAAGTGCCTGTGTCCGGAAAATGCTCCCCATGTGGGTCTTGCTCTGATTAGTCGACGGTGGTCCAATGGTGCGCTAGCACCATCAAACGTTTGTTGTCCTTATTAGTTGAACGTTGCCTGCTACAGTATTATGATGTGATTGACACCTACTGGCACCACCTTAATGACCAAACAACTTTGAATGGAGAGCTTACAGACTGATCTGCAGAGCGGCGCAAATCCAGGAGCTTGCAGAATCATGGTGGTCCAGGCTACCTTCACATAGCAATACTAGAGCAATACAAGAGAAGGGCTAATACATCTTCCATCCCAGATGTCCATTCTGAGCTTGTGTGAATTACCGTGTAGTTGAATTTCTTGTTGGAGTCACTCTTGCTGGACACCGGCGTTCCAGTGGGGATGATGTACGAAGGAGAGGAGGGTCCAGAATTCTACATTTAATGTTAGACAGGCAATAAAATACTAAACAACTGTAGGAAATAATGTAAAATTATAAGATGCGCTTTATAGAATTATAAATTGCATTGATTACCCTACTATGAATTAATATGAGCCAAAATGCCAAAAGGTTTGAGAACTGCGGGTTTAGAACATAAAAGGCTATTAAGGTTAATATTATGTGTTAATAAGAGAATTTATAAATAAACTGCACCATAGTTATTGTCATTATTACGATAACATTGATTAACAATCGACTAAAAAGAAACGATGTACCAGTGGTGCTAGAAGCAATGTGACATTAAAGGCCCACTCCACGACAGTGTTATACTAACACCCCCAGATACCCAGCTTACTGCATGGAAGGCTTGCTGTGAGGGGAAGGGTTGAGAACCGCATGAGCCTATAAGGGCACATGCGGAGGGGTAGAGAGGAAGCACAAGCACAAGCCACTCGTGTGTGGGAGGGGCATGTACTTTTGACCCAAGATAATGTTTTTGTAATGCTGGTTTCAACCACAAGGCCAATTCCAGACACAAATTGAGGAGTGTTCCTTTAATTAAATAACACTGGTGGAAAGTTCTAGTCATCAAAACCTTGAATGAGCTACTTTATATTAGTAATTTAGTGTCATGCAAGCACTTATATCATTATAACAGAGACACTTTCTGTCATGACAGCAGGTGGACACACACACACACACACACACACACAAACACACACACACACACTTAATATTGGTACAGATCAGACTGCTTTGGCAGGCATGCATAATGCATAGACAGGCCTACAGAGCTGAGAGTATGGTGGCAGAAACAAAAAAGCATTTACCTGCAGTGGACTAATAGGAGGTGGAGGTGCTTTTCGTTTTTTGGGGGTTGTGATCCGTTCATCATTTAGCTTAGCGACTATATCATGCTGAGGGGTCAGCACAGGAGACAGAGATTTACAAAGCTTGGTAAAGTACAGAGACAAAAGAATTTGGGTGGATTCTAGCTGTGGTTAGTGAAAGAAAAGAATAGACTGTCAATAACTGGCACGAAGAGGTTTTGTTTTCTAAAAAATGTTAAGTGAAGGCTTGCTTTTTTAAAGTGATCTGTGATCAATGCTGTTCACATGCTGCACAAGGCACAGAGGAATCTGACAAATTGACTGTGCTTTTAAAGATTTTGTACAATAGTTTAGAACTACTGTGAGAGTTAAATGCTGTGAGTTAAAATCAACACATAAGCCTCAGCCATACACTACTTGCATGTAACTAAGACCTTCAAGTAACTACCTTTAAAGATATACATGTGTATATGTACTTCTAAAATATGTATCCACTTTATTTTCCTGGTTGTTTGTTCTGATTGGTGGCTGTGAGTCGCATAAGGACGATCAGCCAATCAAAAGTTTGAAGTAATAGACAGAGGATGCCGATTCTGGCAGAGCTAGAGTTTGCGGTCATTACCAGTTGGTTCTGCTTGCTCGTTCGATGCTCTGTACAAGATTTCTTGAGTTTGTGATAAAAAGTGAGCAATGTTTCAGTTCAAAGTTAAATTAAGCATCAAGTGTACGCATGTAAGTGTGTAAATTAGGTTACTTAGTTGTGTGGTCTCATGCAGATGCTTCGAGTAGTAATATCATGGTTATTTCCTTTCTTGATAATTGCCTTAAATCTATTATTGTCATACTAAGTGAGTTTAATGTACTGTAGGTAATTTGCCATGTTTCGCCGTCGTATTCTGTGGACTGTACTATGAACATTGCCGCTAAATGCCCCTCTGTCGCTGCAGTGCTCGTTTCTACCAGATGAGGGTGCAGGTTGCCAATTTATACTAATCAATGTATAGTTCAAGGGAGATGCTGATTTATTATGTTTATTTATTTATTATTATGGTGCCTTATTGAGTCAATTATTCTGATTGTAATTTCAGACCTCGCTCACAAGAAATGTTTGACCTGGGAACCTTACCATCAATACAAACCTCTATTGCATCAAGTCCAGCCTCTTTATTTGTGTCCTAACCGACATACAGAGGTGTTTGCTACTAATAACTCAACTGACTAGCTGCATTTAAGTTTCCCTCCTCAATAGTATAAAATAAATTTCACTTACCATAATATTTAGAGACTTGGTATCTGTCAAGAAAGACGTTAAAAAAAATAACATGTTAGAAAACAATAATTTTAGGGTAATCTCCTTCACATAAATAGGTATAAATATCTTACCTAAACTGTAACAGTGTACTGTATATCCGACAGATGGCAGCATTTCTATCATTTGTTTGAGTATGAAACACTAAACCTATGCAATACCTACATTCGCCACATGGCGGCGCTTCATTGTCTTATTGTAAAAAGAGGTCCTGTAAATGACTCACCTTTCTCTTGCTGTCTGTGCAGGGCAGAAGTGAGGACAGTCTTGACCTCGGCGCTGCCTGACAGCTTTGCGTAGTGCAGGGCATCGTGGCCTTGTGAATCTACAGCATTCAAATCAGCCCCTCTGTTCACCAGAACCTCTACAGCAGACACACTGCTGGACTGACTGGCCAGCATCAACGCCGTCCTGGAATACAGACCCACAATAGGCTGGGAGTGAATAGTAGGTTACCTCGACCAGGTTAAAGGTGCAGCACGCACATTTGGAGGGCAAGAATGTGCATAATTCAAAGAGAATGTGACCGAAAAACCTGACAAGCACCACCAGATTACAGATGTTTACCAGGGCATTTGATTTGCTGATGGCTGACAAGGTGAGTCCAGTGCTGCCAGGGCACCTTTAAGTTGACACAACCATTCATGTCTTAGATGTGTCCCTACCTGCCACTGTTGTCAGATGAGATCACGTCGGCGCCCCAGTCCAACAGAGCGCCGCAGGCTTCCCCGTGGGCGTGTCTGGCGGACAGTAACAGCGGCGTGAAGCCCTCCTATTGGACACGCAAGCGACATTATGAGGGACAATGTTTATCTGATAGAGAAAGACACCCCCCCCCCCCCCCAACCCCACTCCCCTTTGTCTGTGCTGTTCTGTCTTGTGTGTTTCACCACCAAATGTGGAAGCCCTGTTTACGTGCTGTTGTTTACCTGCTGTTGTTTACCTGCCTGTTCTGTTTGCCTTCTCCTGTGGATACCATTGCCGTTTTGTGATTGTGACTTTAATAAATCTACCTTGAAACCTAATTCTGTCCTGTGTCTGCGCTTGGGTCCTACTCCGATGCCTGACGGTCCAAGCAAAACTTAAGCAATAATCTACCACTTAATACAAATGTAAAGACAGACAAAGGTTTGAGATAAGTTGGCTGTTTAGACCTGGTTGGGCCTATTTAGAAGTGTATTAAAACAAGTTGTATAACAAAAAAATCACAAGAAAATTTGTTGGTAAAACGGAACAAATGTGAGCTATGTTAGTGGTGTTTAATTCTGTGGCCACCAGAGTGTCAACTGACAGTGTCTTAGGCAGGACAACTGACACTTGCTATAGGACTTGGTTTCTATTAGAGTTGTGTCTAATACATGAATCCTTTGTTAGGACGAAAGTCTCTTTTGTGCACAAGGAGAAGGACGTGAGCCGTAAGGCACTGGAGGTGCAGACTTCGGCCCTTGAAAAAATGGAGGCAATGAAGTATGTGTGGGGAACAAAGGGAACGGTCCTCCAGAACCGTGCGGAGGCCCCAGGGGTGGAGTTTTATCCAGAGAAGCTGCAGGTCCGGGAGACCAGAGAGACTTGCTGCCGTTGTGTGTGTGTGTGTGTGTGTGTGTGTGTGTGTGCCCGGCCCTCCCAACTCTCACTGCGGATCGCACCCTGGTTTCTCCTGCTTTCCCTCTTATCGCCACCACATCTCAAACTCCCTGCTGTCAGCCACCAGTCCGAGGTGGGTACTACGGGGTCAATGGGGCCCAGCTTGGAGCGAGCTGGGGTTCCTCGGGGAGGGGGCCCTGTGTCCTCTTCCGCCAGGCCCGAGGCTGGGGAAGCAGGAGAGCTATGGCGTGGCGATAGCTAGCATCTTGCCACATCTGTGCTGAGAAAGGGATAGGCACCGAGCCACACGGCCTGCTGACTGTGGTTAGGTTCCCTTACCCCAACCTCATCCTTTGCCCCCACCCTCCACCCTCAGCAGCCAGACCACCGCCACCAGCCCGACCACTGCCAATCCTACAACTGCCAGGCAATATAGAATAAAGAGTTCCAAAGATTGTATTTACTTGTCTGCCATATATGTACTGTAAATAAACTTGTCTTCTATTTATACACCGTAACAAGTGAGACGTCAACAGGAGATTATATAAATATAGTGTAGAAAATATAGTATAAAAATTGAGGCATGGGTGACACACAAACACACACACACACCAAATTTAGATCCCAATATTGGTACAAAATATAAAGAGTTCTTTATATTTTTTATTTATTGTTTTTTAAGTGGAAAAGGTGTATTTTTTAAAATTCCATCTCCAATTAGCCAAGATAGCTGCTGACTGGTTTACAAACTGACAACATCTGATGTAGGTAGGCTATCTGATGTTGTGTATGCACCCTCCAATAAAAAAAAAACATTCTGTAAAGATGAATTTGAATGGATAAGCATTACTGTAAGCTAGCTGTGTGTACTTCAAAAACATTATGTTCATCTACAAGTAAAAAAGTCTTCTTAAATCTATCTGAAGGTGTACAGCCGCTTTCGCTATTAGCAGTGAAACAGAAGTCATGTTCACATACTTTAGAAACAGAGATCTGTTCTACAGGGAAATGCAAAAGAATGTCCAGGCACCGTAAAGCATTTCAGCATAGCCTTGTGTTTTTTTTATATTACATGGGTACTGGTGCCCAGAACCGCACAGAACAAACCTGTGGTATGTGTTCCTCTAGTCTTAACTATGCTGAAGACTTTAGCAGCCCTGCCGCTGGTCGGCTCTGCTAGCTAGATTAGCTACAATAACACCCCACACACTTGCATACAGTACAGTACTGTATATTTCTATGCATGGGTATTTCAATGGGTAAACAATGGCAGGTGTACGTGTTGTTGTAAAAGGGGTTAAACACTGTAATTGCTGTTAAAACCAAAGTACTCATTATCATTGGGTTTGGAAGTACTGAGTTTTATTGTACAAAAGCAGTTTGGATATTGCTATATTAGAAACACGCTGCCAAAGCAGATTCTTTTCTGTTGTATTGTTGTTTTTCAGATGTATTATATACTTTCAGTATATTATCAGCAATGTGCAAGCTATGAAAGGCGCCCAACCAGACTTGATCAAACTTGAAATTGAGTTGTAAAAGGCATTGATGTCAATGAACGACAGGTATTTTTCCTGAGGCTCCAACATGATATATATTTTTTGTCTATACAAGGTTTTAGCAGAGCAGGGTTAAAAAAAAGGAGTTGAGTCATTTTAATTGCTGATGGCAAGTGGTTCTAGCTCCCTGGGGTGTGATGTCATAGCCTGTCTGTCTGTATGTGGCTTTCATCAGCGGGAATCCTCTCTAGCACCTCTGCCGTCAATGCTTAAGGCTACAATCTTCAACCTCCCAGTTTACCCATGGTGCACCACTTATGGTAGGACTCACCACAGTGGACCGGCATTCAGCAAGACTCAGGGTCAGGGCAACTATGAGATGTTCATAAGTGACAGGTAGGGTGGTAAGTGATTGCTTCCAAACCAGACTGTGTACGGAGAGAATGTTACACCCAAATCTACTGTATCATCTCTGGTAGAACCACCAAGCAATATTCATCTCTGTGTCTTTGCCTTGTTGTTTGCTTACTTAAGTAATACACATAGATGACTGTTCTAGACATAATATAGGCCTCACTCTAACAAACTGCTATGGTTTCCCTTCACCAATCTGAGTGCAGTCTGAGACGCAATGTGTTCCAGATGGCCGTGTGGTTTACTGTCTACATGTCAACTAACCACTGTAGACTGTCCAACTGTGGACCCAGCTAGTGGGTTGGTGGGCATGCGAAATACACACTCATATGTGAACAAACACACACATACACACACGTCAAGATATCTGTCAAAAACGGCATACAAAACAGACACCTCTTCAGGTTTGTGTGGGTTTTTTGTTCTGCTGTTCTGTAACAGTATTGCATGTAACAGCTCCACAATACGAAGAGGATTTTTACAGTTATTTTCAAGGTAGAAAGCCAAACCGAATGCTTTACCCTCTTTATGTTGGTATGAAACAGTAATGGCTGTTGCAGTCTGGCTGCAGCAGGAATCACTTCTGCTGGCCACAAACCATGTTGGCTGGCTTAGCTCTGAGTTTTGCACTGTCATAACAAGACAGTCGTGAAAAACGGGCTTTCAATTCCTCTCTCCATGTGCAAAAAAGAACACAGGTTACTTTGTTTAACGTGTTCAATATTCGCATTCCTCCAGTGGCAGCTGACAACAGAATTTATATCGGCTCGGGGTTTTTAATTCTCGATGGCAGGATTCATTCAGGAAACCTGATACTGGAGTTTTACAGTGCATGTAGCCAGTGGCAAACTGGTAGATGTTTAAAGGTTCAGAGAACCACAACATACAGCACCTCAAAGGGTTAGACATTATGCTACAATAAATCCTAACTAGAAATAACATACATCTTTATATAGCCTATATATAGGCCTGCAAGACTTTATAGGTTAGTGTGTGTGTGTGTTACAGTAAACAGCCCAGCTGTGACGTGACTCAATAAAGAGTGAAATAAGAAAGACCCTATTCTCTCTGTTTTTCACTCTCTCTCTCTCCCCCTCTTTCTGTCCTTTTCACACACTAGATGGGTCAAAACCGCAGGCATGGAATGTCACTCCAATAGAGACCACATGGCTGTGCCTCTAGAGAACAGAATTCCCACAATACAGAGATCGAATTGGGGGGGGGGGGGGGGGGGGGGGGGGGGGGGGGGGGGGGGGGGGGGGGGGGGGGGGGGGGGGGGGGGGGGGG
>JAOEHI010006319.1:19536-36194 GCA_025447815.1 Percopsis transmontana | reverse complement strand
AACACCCCCCCCCCCCCCCCCCCCCCCCCCGCTGTGTCGGCAGACACCTTCTTGGTTTATGCTAGTCTTTAAACGGATACTCTTCAATTGTATCTGGAATGACCCTTGTGGTTGAAACCAGCATTACAAAAACATTGCATTCCGCCCTACCTCTCCTCTTACAGCTTTAATAGCATTACATCTTCCCCACCCCTCCCCCTACAGCCACCCACACTTCTGTGAAAAGTTGTTTCAGAACATAAACAGTGTGCTTGAAGCCCTATGTTTTCATTGTCCACACAGGAGGGCAAAAACTGTTTTCCAGATTTATCCATTTGGCAGTGTGTTTTTGAAAAGCTCCATTTTCAGTGGTGGAAAACAGAAGGCCAAAACGGAGAATTGATCTCTGCTAGTGTTGACATGGCCTGAATTCTCCGGGATCTTATAGAGTAGCTTCTAAGTCCTGTGTGCAATCTAGCTGAACCTCACTTTAGAATGTTTTGCAAACTTCCCCTCCTCCTCCTCCCCTTCTCATCTTTCCCACCTTGCCGCAACCAGATGGGAGGGATAGCAAACATGAAAAGCCTGGGGCAGTCACGACCTGCTCACCGCTTCACCCCTGCATTGCATGGTACACCGCTGGAGTGCCGAGCTAGTCGCTAGCCCCTACGGCTGCCGAGCTACTACGATTGAAACAGATGTTTGCGGAAACCACTGTGGGTTGTTAGGAGACTGTTGGGAGATATTTTTAACTTTTAGCGCTTGACGAGCTAGGGAGCTCTGGCAGGAATGTACGCTAGCCTTTTCTCTGGCTAGTGCTCTTACATATAGTTCAGTCTGTTTCTTTGTCTGGGTTCACTGTTCCTCAGCGTTCCTCGTCCACAATGTTTCTCCTCATATAATTGCACCAGGCTGGCTCCCCATATCTATATCTTATCCTAAACCATCTTAGGTACACTACTCAATTTTGTTATAATAATAATTGTCCCTTTATGTGTAATCACCCATTAGAAGGTTGACATGCCCATCTATGCCTTATCCTACACTTAGCCAACCCAAAGATGCATGAACTTAATATACAAAGCGTTTAAATGTTTTTTTAGGTTTCTGGAGTAAGAAGTAAATATTTGTAGGTATTATGATTGTAGAATTGCATAAAAAAGCTTTCTTTCTAAAATTACAGGAAATTACATAGAATTTGTGTGCTAAAAGTCTAAAAGGTCTCTTTACTATAGCAACAAACTTTTTCTAAACCTGCCCACACTTTTCTCTCTTCCTTTCCTTGTCACAAGCCCAACCCTCTCTCTTACCCCCCCACCCACTATTGCATTCTCTTGTCCCTTGTTCTTAGTCCCTCCTTCCCATGCTAATGTTGATAGATTGATACAGTGGAATCGCCCAGCACAGAGCTGCCATGGCTGAAAGTTAACAGGGTCCTGTGTGCGTGCAGGTTTGCGATTGAGAGAAAGAGAAACGGCAGGTTAGGGGTTTCATTTACTGTGTAGAAATGTGTACTTAAGACACACAAATACACACCAGTGCTGACACAAATGCTGATCTTCAAGTTTAAAGTACTGTCCATAAATAAAGTGAGCCAAATTTATGTCTTCAATTCCTTCTTTTGGCAAATTCTGCAGGACAGGAAGTATAGGATGCATCTTTACTAGGTTATCATATACATATTCCTAATATATATATATACATACATATACCTAATTTTCCTATCGTTTCCAACTGTGTTCCAACTGATTGTTTTTAACCAAAATTATTATATTTAAATATATATGTTTTTTAACAACCCTTGCAATTGAAATGGCTCAAGAACTGAACTTTATCGCAACTTGCTAACATACTATTACAGTAGAAGCACTACAGCAGAAGAGCTCACAGCTTCCTTCAACAGCTCATATCCTTTTATGGATCATCTGTAACAGTCTCTCTCTCTCTCTCTCTCTCTCTCTCTCTCTCTCTCTCTCTCTCTCTCTCACACAGCTAGCCATTTTAATAAGGTCTCCATTCAGTTAAAAGTGGGATGCTCCCTGAGGGACCATTATCTGGCACAAAATATACTTAAACACACACACACAAAATGCCTTTACATGTCCATTGCCAGGGCCCAGTAGACGGACCCACAACACGCAGTGCAGTATATGGATACATGGCACACATGGTGTGCATGTACATACACACAGTACAGAGCACACCGAGGCAGAAACACATGCGTTTTGGGGAGATTCTGCTACTGTTCGGGACACTCACATGTTTTAACCACACACCACCTCGGTGACGCACACACCCGTTTTGGAGACACACACATACTTAGACACACAATTTAACTCATACCACGTGTCCCTGCTTCTTAACAAACCAACCAGAGGGCACACACGCACGCACGCACGCACACACACACACGCGCACGCTGACAAACCCAACATAAGAACAGCTGGTGATGAAGGCAGGGCAGGGAGTGTTGAAGCTACTCCTTGATTCCTGTGGCTACCTCTCTCTCTACACACGCACGTACATGCATGCACGCGCACACACACACATGGTGGCAGCAGTAATCAAAAACAGCCCTGCTTATAACGGCAGCATACTGTACAGTGTACTTAACTGACCCGATACCCCCTCATGCACATGGCAATGCAAGCAATGAGCCACACAATATAGGCACTGATACATATATATATATATATATATATATATATATATATATGTATATGTTTTGTTTTACTTAAGATAATCAAGCATTATTCAAAGCAGCAGTACTAAAAAACAATTCGAAATCGTAATTAAAGCCCCGCTAAAAGCATCTTGTGAACACCTATAGTTTATAGCAGATGGCTACACAGAGGACCAACTACATAAAGAGGCTAGGAAAAACAAAGAAACAGAGAGAAATAAAATAGACCCTACTATTTACATCTGTCAATCAACAGACTGCTCGTAGGTGCGCAGTAAATTCTGTCCCCAGCCTCCGATTGGCTGGTTACTGGAGAGGGGTGGGACCTACCAAGGCCGTGCATGCCTCCGTCGCCATGGCGAGAGGGAGTGTCTCTACGGAAGGGCGTGGCCTGTGAGAGGAGCGGGCTGAGACAGGAAGGTGGGGGCGAGCAGGGCAGTGAGGGCGGGGCTGAAACCCGAAAGCGCGAGTGGTTGGGGGGGCAGGAAGTGGGGGTGTGTTGGAGGAAGGGAGGGGTGCCAGGGGGAACCAGGCAGAGCAAGACCATTTCACCAGAGCCCCAGGCCAGGGTACAATACACACAACACCCAAACGTGCAAGACAAGGTTCCGGAAAAAATTATTGTGAAATGGAGAGAATACACGAAAAACATTCATGCAGACAAGTTAGGCACGGTTGTGATTTTTCATGACAGTTGTGTTGTGTTAAGAGTCATGCAACACACCAGCGAAAGATGAAATGAACAAGGCAAAGGTCAAGGTAAAACATTTGAGAGGTCGGTATTGAAAGTGAGAAAAGGGGGGAATGCCGTGAAAAGATGAAAAGCACGTAACACAAAACAGAGCACAAAAACAAAACAGAGATTAGCGGCATTTAACAATACAGATTCCATGACATGCTGTTAGCATAATGTTAGCTAGAATAGCAGTTAGGTGCACTTCACATAGGTCTACTAGTAAACGTAGCTATCAAACCGGATGGCTACTAGCAAATGCTCTAAACAACATAGAATCACTATGATTCTAAAAGCACAATAGACAAAAAGCAAACATGGAGAATTTCAACAGTGCTGGTCGGCATGAAAGGCTGATGAGAATGGAGCTTTGGAAGTTGAAAACTGTAATGTTTAATTGTGAAAAGGGATAAAACTAAAGCTACACAAATTATGCATGCCATGTGTACCGTACATGTGGAAATTCAGCAGCCTACCCAGACTGACATTGACAATGCTACCAATTTAAGGACGACATCCAGTCAAAGGACATTCTCTAGTTCAGACTAAACTCACCTGAGCGTGGCTTCAGGCCAAAGGGAGGGCTGGTGAACGTCAAGGATTCGCTGGCTGGAGACCTGTCTCCCTATAAATGTGGAAACACATTTATAAGGAGTAAGTAAATTTCCTAATATTGGAAATGTCTATGTATGTCTACGTGAAAACTGGTGCGTTTGTTTGTAAGCGTGTCTGAAAGCATGAAAAACTATTAGCATTCAGGACACCAAAAGCAATGGAAAAATTCTAAACATTACTACGCATCTGCTGCCTTGCGGAGCTGAAGCTTTTTTCCCCACCTGGGAAGTCTATTTTTTCAGCCTCGCCTTGCGTTGCCATGGAAATACATTGTTGAAGCAGAAATAATCATTTAAAAGAAAACGTTTTGCTTGGTTTTTACTCATTATAATTTTTTACTAATCTTTATTAAGAGATTAACAGAGTTGATATAAAACAGATAAAAACTAACACTACATGTACCATCCAGACAATATCAACTTTAAAGTTAAAAAAATTTCAGATTTAATAAAGGTTCATTAATTAATATATTGCAAAAATGTACATTTAAAAAAGTTCATAAAATGTCATCCGTCAGTTTTTCCTGCAGATATACACATTTGTGCGAATGTCATCTTGTTTTTCATAATTTACTTACAGACATAGTATGAATTGCCATACTTGTTTAGATCTTCCACATTCAAACAGAAAATGGTCAATAGTTTGTGTTGTTGTCACATAGCTAAATCCAGTGTGCAAAGCAAGGCGGAAGAAAAACTGCAAAAACGCTTCACTATTAAGGTATTTAGGCTGCTAGCAATTCATTATTTTTGGGGATTGAATGATATTTTAATAGGAATATATTGACCATGTATACTGAAAATGCATAAGCTAAGTAACTTGATGACATGATGCTGTCATTATTCTAGGAGAAAGCTTACAATAACTGGTGGTTAACCGGTTCAAATGTACTGATTGTAAGTCACTTTGGGTAAAAGCGTCTGCTAAATGCTGTACATGGAGATGGAAATGGAAACCTCTGTGCTGCTCATGACGGATGTATTTATCATACACTAGGTGGATCTTGAACACGAGATAATCAAAATAAGTCACCAATATTTTTCACTGCGCTCATGGGGCAACAACCATGATAAATTTCCTTTTTGAAAAAGGGACACCTTGCTTTTTTGGCATGTGTATGAAATTGATTAGATTGCCATATATCAACTGGCAATGAGCAGAGCCACTGATTAATAAAGTTGGAATGTTGAGTTCAGTGGTGGTCTCTACTACCACTAGATATCCTCCATCCTCCATCCCAGCAAATTTAAACTAGGAACAAAAAAACAATGTGTATGTTTTTATTTTAAGTTTTTATTTATTTTTCCGTTCCGTTCCGTTTATTTTATTTTTTTTCTTTTGTTGGCAGTTTTATTCAGCTTTATTTGATTTCCTTTGATTTCCAGAACATCAAAACAGCACACCTAATGACTTACAAACAACTATCTCCACAACTGAATGGTCTTTATATAGAATTTTAAACTGAGGCACACTGAAAAGCCGTACATGTGTACTTTCAAGTGCAAGATGGGTGTAGAACTCTTAATAACCGCAAGCTGAAATTCTGGCACATTTTGGCGGGCTTGTCACTTTCAGAAGCCATGGAGTGGCCATTAGGACTACGGAGAATTATGTTGACATTAATGTCATGTCGTTAAAAAACGAGCCCATCTTGTCTAGTAACACATGTCAATGCTACATCAATGAACGTATTGAAAGTAATATTAATTTCTGAAATGGACACATGATTCCAAAATGTCAATGCGATTCGCATTTGACAATGAACAGACACACAGGTTAAACAGCATGACTTCACCACGCAGACAGGCTGACGACAACTTTGTGCGGCAGGACTTATTGTCTTATCTTGTCTTAATCTGCGTCTGTGTTTACCTTGATTGACATATGCCACTCATACTGCCGAAATGCAAGCTGGGCTTCAAACCTGGCTTTTTCTAGAATCATCTCTCTCTTCTTCTGGAACTCATAGCCCCCTTCTGGAGCACGCTGCTATGGAACGCATCAAACCTTCAGTAGATTTGCCAACTTAAGTCAAGTTCACCTAGATAGCCCTTAATCACAGGTTGAGTTCCAAAGGGCTTTAAAAAGCCCATATTTCGCACATAGGAAATACAATGACAACCCCCTACCACCACCACCTCTATCTTGACCCTAACAGGCATTGTCTGTCTTGGCACGTTGACATGCACACCTTTTTGGTTACCTGTGAAACTGCTCAAACTTCTACTGTTGCACCATTATAATATTCCAGATATGGCCTCTATCTATACAGGGGAATTAATTAAGTGAAATGTAAATATTGTAAGTTTCTCTGTAAAAGAGCACCAGCTCCAGAAAATTACTTTAGGTGTAAACCTAAAAGCTGTCATCTCATATTGCTCATATTATAGGATTTCTGCAAAGTAAGCAAATCACGGCGTACCTTTGGCGTTGATGAGCCGTCATCACTTTCCTGCCCACTGAGAGAAAGAGAGAGAGAGAGAGAGAGAGAGAATTTTACATTTACTTTCAGGTGTTATATATGTGGCACTGACACATATATAGAGAGAGAGATGGATATATAGAGAGAGAGATGGTGTGTACATACACATATACAGTACATACACATACTGTATACGGCCTAATGGTGCACATGCAGATATGTGTGTACAGCCTTACTTGAGTGAGTCATCCACTGTGACCATCTCCACAGGGTACAGCTGTACTCCGGACAGCTCCTCCTGGTCCATGCTCACTCTGACAGACACAATAGTTTGATTCATTAGCACGTAAACACAACACACAGACACACAACGCCACGCAACACAACACTAAAAACACACGCTGCAACACAAAACAGCAGAATTACACAACTGAACCTCACATAATGTGAGCTACTACAGACAGGATTGATGCAACAATAATAATTACGAGTTTGATTGTATGGTGTGGTACATAGTTGAATCACTGGGAGTCCTGCTGTTCCCAACCAAGTTTTGTTTGTACGGCCCGGAGAACCCCAACAAATATCCAAAATGTCTAAGGGTGCTCCAGGGCAAAATCAGAGCTTACAACATGCTTTCATCAATCAGCTGTGGTGAAATTGCATTTAGTGTTTAACTATGTTAAGTGTTTAACTAGTTGAATTTCTAACTAATACAGTCAAAAGTTGTCTGTGGGGACATTAAAAGGCCCTTTTTACGCATCAGCATCACCTGTTAGGGTCCTGTAACAGTTCCACAGCCTCCTTTAGCTGGTTAATCATGTCAATATGAAGTTCTGTGCCTCCTTTCACCTTTGACCTGCAACCCATCGACCGGGCAGAAGGGATCGAATAATAAACAATGGATAAACAAGCATGGTTATTGCACAGTATGCGTCACAATATTTCATCTCTATTAGCGTTGACTTTATTACCAACACCATGTACAATGATATGAAAGCACAGTCAAGACAGACACACAGACAGACAGACACACACACAGATAGTCAGACAGACAGACAGACAGACACACACACACACACACAGACAAACAGTCAGACAGTCAGACACACAGACAGACAGACAAACAGTCAGACACACACACAGAGAGACAGACACACAGACAGACAGTCAGACAGACAGATGTACCTACATTTGTTCCGTGGTCCAGTGTGTGTCTTCTTCTATCCTAAGGGGCTCATCAAAGTGTGCCACTGTTCGACCCTACACACAGACAAACACAACAATTCGCTGAAATCAAACACCATTACTACCGCCCATTTCACACACAAAACAAGAGCAGCTATTGTTATGCTATGAGAGCTCCTCTCCCCCGTTTTCTTCATTTGCTTGATTTTCTCACTGCTTTTCTTCCATCCCTCCTTCCACCATCCCAACTTCCTCATTATTTTCCTTACAGTTGAAGTATAGTAGAGGATACAAATGTATTGTAGCGAGTCCCAAAGGTAGCCGTGGTACAAGAACAATTTCCTCAAATGAATACTAAAGTACAGTAACAAAGTGCACTGCCCACAAGTTACGTGGCTGTACCTTAACACTCAAAATGAAACGTATTATCAAATGACATTAAACCGCCTTGGTCGGGGTTAACTCAATACATTCATTAGCAATTAATTAGCGACCAAAGAATCAATAAGAAACCGGCTTTGTGATCCCTCCAAATACACTTTCCCAAATTTGTAGTTTTATTCCAAACAGTCCATTTGTACTATTTTCTATGTTATGAGATACCCCAACAAATAGACAGGGTTAACTACTAAACTACAACACTACAACATTTAGCATACAAGGCTACATGAATATTACAATACAAAATAGAGACCCATGCCTTGATGTAGTTGACGAAGCGTGTGCTGAGACCCGGTTGGCTGTAGTCCTTCAGGGCTTCCGTAGGACTCTCCTCAATCAGACGCACAGAGTCAGAGAGAGGGTCCGCTGAAATGGAGGGCAAAGTCAGTACAGAGATTCGCAGGCATCTCTAAAACTGCACGAACAGCAAAAAGCCGCCAAACTACAGCTCGAATCAAACTCAGAGAGAAACTGTTTGGGAGTGGCTGCGTCTGGCTTTTCCCTTTTCCCTCAGACTGCTCGACGTTGTCCTCTGTCTATTACCCAGCTCTGACCTGATTGAGAGAGATTGAGGTGGTCTATTTAGGTTCTCTGTCAGGGGAGCTGGTAATTACGCTAATAGAGGGCAGCAGCCCAGATACCCAGATAGACACGTCACCTGTTAGCTTCTACCTACATTAGCACGATTCAGAGATACCCTGTCTGATAGACTGAGAGACAGACAGCAGAGCCAAGGTGCCAAGGTGTCCAGGCACGAGTTTGCATCACTGCATTGAATAGACCGGGGTTTCGCGACAGGAGGGCTGGGTGGGGATGGCGGACCGTGAGATGAATTAAACATAATCCTTTTTGCTATTATTTTTATTCTTGTTTCATTATCAAAAACGTACATTTTGTTCAATTGTGTTTATGTTTGTTAGATTACGTTTGTTTGTTACGTTAAGGTAATAAGGTACAAAATGGTGGTAAATGTTCAGTATCTTTTATGTTTAAGAAAATAAATATTTAATAAATATTTTAGAAAAGAGGAAAAAATATTTAAGAAATAATTCAAGAAAAGAAGGAAAAGACACAAAAAAACACACACATTAGTGCTTCCTGTGTATGCCTCAGTGTACTGCTCTGTGTGTGTGTGTGTGTGTGTGTGTGTGTGTGTGTGTGTGTGTGTGTGTGTGTACACTACTACCAGTGAGGGCGCTGATATGTTCGCTGGAGTTGTCCTTGTTGAGGCCTTCCTCCTCGGTGATGTGCGACATGGGAACGTTTAGACTCACGCTGTCCTCGTCCGACGGCTGCAACACAGAGACAACAACGGGATAGCGCAGTGCCGTGACACAGCACGCCACGCAACACAACACACCAATACAGCACAACAGGACAACACAACACACCAATACAGCACAACAGGACAACACAACACAACAATACAGCACAACAGGACAACACAACACAACAGGAAAACAAAGACGGCGTTACAGCGCAACGACACCATTACAGAACAAAACAATGACATAATAACAACACAACAACAGCAAACCCAAACACCACAACCCAAACAGCACAACATAACATAAATGCACAAAGACACTAGAGCAAAACAGGACATAACAAGATTAGAGCGCAAAAGAAGACATAACATCACTGCATTACAGCAGGACAGTAAGACATCAATGACAACAGAACCAGGAGGTGTGTATGGTTTAGCTCCGTCTGTGAGAGAGAGAAAGAGTGTCGGGGACGTGGATCACGGGACTCCCGGGGAACTGGGAGCAGGTGTGTCTGGTTAATAATCAGCTGCTCCCGTTTGAGCAGGGCAGGACAGCAGACTGGGGGTGGCTGTGGATGTAGGACACGGAAGGCTCCATGCCGGACCCGACCGACAAACTTCAGAGGCTGAGCTACACTTGTTTAGGCATGTTAAGAATAAACAGACACGCTCAGCCCAAACGAACCGACCTGTGTGAGCATAGTCATGGCTACACATGGCAACAAACTACATGGTAGCACAAAATAACAAATTTAATCCATACATATAATATATAACTATATTAAAGACTTCAGAAAGAGAGATGGTACATATACACAGAAGAGAGAGAGAGAGAGAGAGAGAGAGAGAGAGAGAGAGAGAGAGAGAGAGAGAGAGAGAGAGAGAGAGAGAGAGAAACATTTGGTGAGTTTAAGGATTTCATCCAACAATACTAGTACGACCGCACAGAGAATGAACATTGCCAATAAGCAACACAAGCAATGAAACCCCTCATCTGTGTCAGTTTAATGATGCATGCGTTACAAATAAATTTGTAAATAAAAGACCAATCTGTGAAAAATAAAGAAAATAATAAAAATAAAGATAAAGAGTACCACAAAACTAAGTCAAACAGATCGGCTTTGCTATGGGAATTCTTCAAAAGCAATCTAGGCTTCTTTGAACTGTATTCTGCCTGATGAAAAGATATGGATAAATCCTTCATGAGATGACATCACTGGAATATGGAATGTTTTCAGTGACCCTGTCCTTAAATGCGGACAGACGATTCATGAAAGAACATGCTTAGACATGACAAGGAAGGAAGGATGTGGACAATTACCTTCTCTTAGAGAAAAGAGAAAAGAAGAAACAAAGAGAAAGAGAGAAATAACCAACAAAAACAAAAATAACGAGAAAGAAAACAATAACAAGCAAAAGAAGACATACAGAATAAAAGAGCAAGAACAAACTAGAGAGAAAAATCAAATGAAAGAGAAAAAAAAAGAAGGAACAAAGAAACAAATGGAAGACAGTAAGAAAGAAAGAGAGAGAAGCAACCAACCTTGCTCATGGGCTCATAGTTAGGCATGCATGACATGCACGTACGTACACACACACACACACCTCGGTTGCAGACAGCCTCTTGTCTCCGTTGTCGCTGCCAACCCCTGAGTCAGTGTCTTGCTTCTTGTGCTGGTCAATGTCCTCCGTACTGCAGAGGAGACAGCTGGGTTAGCACAGGACAGTGTTCTCCTGCGTGCGTGAATAACATACATATATATATATATATATATACTGTATAGAGTAGTGTGTATATCTGGCCACTGGGGGGCCAGATGCAAAGTAAGGTCCCTGCACCAGGGCAGACACATGAGGACCCCAGTGCATGGACGCATTTGCTGATGAGGTGTCCAAACACAGCGGTGTACAACACTTTAAGGGTTTACCCTATAAGGAAATACCCTTCCACATTTGGAAACCTCAAAACTAAACTGAAAACAATGTGAAAATGCAAAGCATTCCAGCCCTGCAGCTCTGATAGCGTGCCCACGATAAACTATTTTGGTCCATCGAATTCAGAGATTCATCTTGTTAAAAAATACATTGCCTCTGCAGTACAGAGCTTTTCTCTTTAAGACCCTTCGGTTAAAATAGCAGTGCTCTCTCTCCCTCATTTCCTGCTTTTAAAAGTGTAGGTGGAAAAGACAGGAATAAAGAAGGGGAGGGAGGGGAGGGGAGGGGAGGGGAGGGGAGGGGAAGAAAAGATGAGGAGAGTCGAGAGATGACAAGAGTGAGAGAGAAAGACATGTATGTGTATGTACGATGATTAGAGAGAGAGAGAAAGCGACATTGGAAAAGTACGTATGTGATTTTGAGTTATGAAAGTGAGTGTGTGTGTGTGTGTGTGTGTGTGTGTGGGGGGGGGTGTGCATGCAGCCAATAAGCTCTCAGGGACAATAAGAACCATTTCCCTGCCCACGCGTTCCAGCAGCGCAGGGGAGGGTTTACGTGGGCGGTCATTACAGGCCAAGAGAACAGAGCACAAACATCCTCCCCGAGTCAAACACGGTTTCAGCAGGATAATGGAGGATTTGGCTCCGCTCGATGAAACTGAGAAAGCACAGGCCATTTTGGGTGAATACAATGACTGAAAGTGCAAACATAATGTGGTTGGATGGATCTTTGACTTCTCACTCTGAAATGTTTGAACACTCCACCACCCTGCAAACTCAGGATTTTGAGCCGACGTCATGTCAAAATAAAATAGTCATATTCATATATATTTTTGTAAATATTAATAGGTTTACTGCAGATGTCCATGTTTTCCCAACTTGTATGCACAAATGTCAGAAGTCAGAAGCACTGTTCAAAGCTTAAGTTTTCTTGAATGGGCGTGTCCAAATCCACTTTGGCTAGACGCATGGTTCAAATGGGTTGTACTTAGTCTCTTAATTATTCATGGCTGTGTTTTGGGCGTAACATGCAATAAACCAATCGGAGTGTCATCTCCCATTCCCTTTAAACTGCAGGTGTGCTTGCACCATGGTGGCTTATTATTATAATGGTACATTTGCCAGAGGAAACAAATCAGCTTGTGTGCGAAGTGAAAGCACACAAGCATATTACTATCTTGATAATGTGCACTTAAAATAACAGTGAAATACTGCACCATTGACTTCAGGCCAGGTTTTTGTTGCACAATCGCTTTCCACTGCCTCAAGACGGCAATGTGCCAACAATGCGCCTGACCACACCCCATTTTTAGACCAACACGCCCACAGGCGCTCAGATGGGCGCAAGTGCGTTTGCTATTCAAACAACGGGGGTGCTGGACGGGAAGAACTAGCAAAGACACTTGGGTCGCACTTGGCGTCGGGTGTAATATAGGGCTCATAGTGTCCCTATCCTGTCTGCTACGCTTCATCCTGACACACACACACACACACACACACTGAACAAAGCATACAGCCTTGATGATACTGTAGTGCCATTTGGTGGGTTTCAAGGTTGCCATGGTAACTGACCTGCCAGCGGTGGGCCGTGATAAGATGAGTCTCTCCATGACAGGCAGGTAGAGAGACTCTGTCATCTTCTCGCTGCGACACGCCTCAATACTCAGGTACTTAAATATGTGGACCTTACCCTTGATGCAGATCTGACAAGAGAGCAGATAATAAAGGCATTAGAAATGGATGCAATCCTGTAACTGTCAGATCCAACGGAAAAGGGTCCCAATAAACCACAACACTTAAGGACATGTCCGTGTTAAGCTAATTTGGCAAACTCGCATGCCTGCAAACAAGACATAATATTAATAATAATATTCCAAGACATGGCTGTCTTTTGTTAGCATGTTGCTAACATGCCACTTCCTTGTTTCCTTGAGACAGATGTGAGACTTGGCTGAGCTAGTACCTGGGCAGGTGGGCTCTGCAGGGGGTTATTCTCTAGCTGTAGAGACTGCAGGTTGCTCATCTTCCTGTAGGACACTGGAATAGTTGACACTTTGTTACAGGAGAAGTCAAACTTCACCAAGGGCAGCTCCGACAGCTCTGTAGACACACACACAGAAACATACACACACTCATTTAGTTATTCTAATTAAGCACGATCACGTTTCTCAATGAATAAACTTATTTTCCTAATTTCTATTAATTTCTCTCTTGACCATGTAACACATACTCTCTTAAAGGGACACTTCCATTTGGAATTACTGTACCATTGAGATTCATGTTTTGGACTGTTGTATGTCACGACATAAACTGTGAGCTGGGACAGAAATCTGGGGTTCTAGGGGCACTTTAACACATTTGAGAAGTGTACCTTTACACTTACAACAAGCATTATTCAGTACTCCACTTTTTCAAAACTCTTCACACAGTTTTCTTTACAAACACACAGCTTGGCACAAACGTTCCTTTCATGCCAAAAATGTACATGTCTCAAAATCAACTCATGCAAGAAAAACATCAGCACTAGTTTATTCCTAGCAGGAACACTCTGTTACTCATAGTACAATGAGCTAATAACACTACTGTTAGCATTACAGTAGATATAGCATTATATGTAAACCTTTGAAGTAGTAAATACTTCCTCTATTTCTTTTGTATTTTTTGGAAGAAGATTTGGGAAGAATATGTAAAGATTTGCAAAATTTGCTGCAGACACATACAGATTTGGTGGTGGTTGAGTTTGAATGAGATAAGAATTCATGAATTTTGAAAGATGTAATCAGTCATGTTGTATCAACGCAATGAAAAAATTATCCACAGAAGAGCTTGTAAAAAGTGAACACAGTACCAAGAAATGCATGTAACAAATTGTAAAAACCAGTAATAGACCAGTTGCCATGCCAATCCTTACACAAGACACATTCTAATGAGAATACATATAATAATTAAATATGAAATGGTTAATCAATCTAATCAAATTATTTAGTGTAATAGTGACAGTGATAGTTAAATTGGTCCAAAAGTCCACCATTGAGAGGTTGAAACTGCATTTGTGCGTGCATGTGTGTTCTTCCAAGTCTGTAGACACTGTGTCTGCAGTGTCTGAATCTCTGTGTGGCTTTATGTGTGTTAAAGTGTTTCTGTGTGTGTGTGTCTGTCTGCCTGTGTGTGTGTGTGTGTGTGTACGTGCGTTTGCGTGCACTTGTGGTGTGAGTTCACACGTTGTCAGTTCTCCTTACACAAATGTGTGTGGGCATGCACATGCACATGCACAAACATAACACACTTGTGCACACTGTTTTGTTTAGTAACCCATTGCGCGAGTGTGTGCGCCTGCTATACTGTTCTTGTTTTCATCTGCATGTGAGTTTTCTTAAGTACTAATGACATCTGTGCTACTTAAAAGCTCTAAAAATAAACTCTATTTGACTTGATGTTTGATGGGGCTGGAATAGGAACAACATTCAATCTTCAATTCCCTAATCCAAATCTTAGACAAACAATAAAACAGCGTGGGTAGTGGCACTGTGTTCTACACGAACACACTGCTGTCTTGAACGGTCATCGTATCATTACAGCATTTCCCTCATCATTAAAGTCCCATGCAGACAGCTGCAGTCTCTACAGAGCAGCGATGAGGGAGCAAGTGATGAGCCTTAAATAGCTTATTCAACACTAATTTTGTAAATTAGACTCTTTTACGCTACACACCCGCTAACGCAAGGGGACTTGTTCAACTGCCCCAAGCTCTCTCTTCTCAAGGACAGTCAAAAACACGTTTTTTTAAATTAATTTATTAACACATACGCAAGCGTTATACTGTATATTAGGGTACAGGTTCTGCAGAGACCAGTATTTAGAAAGCAACTACATCATAGTACAAGTACATTAAGTCTACTGTATATACTGTATAGAAAACAATGAATTGTGTTTATAAGCAGTCCTAGCTAATAACCCTTAAAGTGATTTGTATCTCTTATGTTTCTGAAATGGGAGTAAGCGTACCCCTAAGAGTACCTGGTAATATGAGAGGGGGTATGTGAAAAAATAGAACATGTTGTAAAAATAATAAAAAATACTACATTTATATTTTCAAATGATTATATTTAAATAAGCCAATACATAGATTGAATCTGTTGAAATTGTATGCTCTTGAAACTGCATACTGGCCCCTTTGAAGGATTACCATTTTTACCAAACTGGTTTCGGTGTTACTGTGCATTCAAGTACTGTAACACGCTACCATGGTAACGTTTTTGGCTCAGATGAAATGCGATGATGTCAAATGCCATACATCTCCAGTGATGAGGTTTGTTTCTCCAACCGGTCGCCAGCGGCCACCCACCTGGTCGAACTCTCCCAGCCGCCAACAACAGTGGTGGTGTTATCCTAAGTAGTTCTCCAGCAGTTCAGAAATGTCAGCGCAAGTTAAACAGATATAAATTTTAAAACAACAGTCCTCCCTTCCTCAAGAATCTCATCCTCTCTAACCCCTTGGTCGTCATGGCGTCAGTCTGCTGGGCCAGATCAAGGCTCATTAATCAATCCCAGAGAGATAAGGGTGAGGCATATGCATGCGCAACACTGAGTAGCATTATAATAAATCAGACAGACACAGACACACTACCAGTAGAGCCAGTAGAACACACTACCTGTATAGACAGTGGAAGACACACTACCAGTAGACACAGTAGAACACACTACCAGTAGAGCCAGTATAACACACTACCTGTAGAGACAGTGGAAGACACACTACCAGTAGACACAGTAGAACACACTACCAGTAGAGCCAGTAGAACACACTACCTGAGAGACAGTGGAACACACACTACCAGTAGACACAGTAGAACACACTACCAGTAGAGACAGTAGAACACACTACCTGTAGAGACAGTGGAACACCCACTATACACTACCAGTAGACACAGTAGAACACACTACCAGTAGAGACAGTAGAACACACTACCAGTAGACACAGTAGAATTCACACTACCAGTAGAGACAGTAGAACACACTACCAGTAGAGACAGTAGAATTAACACTACCAGTAGAGACAGTAGAACACACACTACCAGTAGAGACAGTGTAACATACACTACCAGTAGAGACAGTAGAATACACTACCAGTAGAGACAGTAGAATACACACTACCAGTAGAGAGTGTAGAACACACACTACTATTAGAGACAGTAGAGACAGTAGAATACACTACCAGTAGAGACAGTAGAACACACACTACCATTAGAGACAGTAGAACAGTAAAATACACTACCAGTAGAGACAGTGGAACACACACTACCAGTAGAGAGAGACAGTAGAACACACTACCAGTAGACACAGTGGAACACATACTACCAGTAGAGACAGTAGAACACACAACCAGTAGAGACAATAGA
>JAOEHI010006319.1:0-19436 GCA_025447815.1 Percopsis transmontana | reverse complement strand
ACACACACTACCAGTAGAGACAGTGAAACACACTACCAGTAGAGACAATAGAACACACACTACCAGTAGAGACAGTGAAACACACTACCAGTAGAGACAATAGAACACACACTACCAGTAGAGACAGTGGAACACACTACCAGTAGAGACAATAGAAAACACACTACCAGTGGAGACAGTAGAACACACTACCAGTAGAGACAATAGAACACACACTATTAGTAGAGACAGTGGAACACACTACCAGTAGAGACAATTAAACACACTACCAGTAGAGACAGCGACCAGCTTTGTGAGAAACACCACAAGTCAACGGAGGTGCCACGTAGGTGCCAAGTGAGATATTAATTCATGCCGAATGTCAGCATGAGGATTTAATATAGAGTAAAGGAAGCCACTGAGTTTGATAAAGGTTCACCATCCCTTCAACAGTGGCAAAATTACGTAAATAGCAAGTACACCATGTTAAGAGAGAGGGGGATAATTTTCAATATACTAAATATATTTTAGATTTTGACTCATATTCATTTGGTTTCTCTCTTTACCCTTTATCTTTAAATCTATGTATACATTATCGCTGCCCGCCTAAAAACCTAAATGTTTTTCAGTGTCATGTGAGGACAGTGCTAGCATTTTCCCCACCACACAGGAGAAATTGAGAAACCAGTGGTATCCACAGCAGTAAATCTAGAGGAACAAGAGGAGCTAAGGTGCAGGGTGCAGCTTTGTGGAAAAAAAACTTGTTGCTGTGTCGCTGTGTGTCGTGAAAAAAAAACTTGTTCCAAGCTAGTTTTTACCTTCAACAATGGATTACTGGCTGACTGGCTGTCTTCTGATGGTGTTGAAAGGGTACAAAGTGGGGAAAGACATGGAAAAAACCTTGGGAATTCAGTTAGACTCACCTTCGGGCAGGACACAGAGAAGGTTCCGGCGTACGTTGAGTTCTCGCAGATCCTTGAGTCGACCAATGTGATGAGGCAGAGCCGTGATCTCATTACAGCTAATGTCCTGCAGGGGGTGACGTTAAAACACATCTCAGATAAGGGTTTGATTGTTAAGAGACGTATTAGCTTACCGAACATTATTTCCCAAGTAATATTTTATTGCCTTTTCTCTCTTCCTCAAGCCTCTTTGGGAGGTTTAGAGTTTTGTGTACATTATAAAAAAAACTATGAAAACTGCTCTGTTCCCTTCTATTAAACTGCTCCTGCGTTCGTTAAGATCCGATCGATACTACATTTACGGTACACAGCTTTCAAAACAAGTTCCTAGCTAAATATTAGTACAGCATATTACAAGCATTTCTTTCAAAATTCGCACACATTAGACGTTTTGAAGTGGTTCTAGTTTTTAGTTTAGCTTCTAGCTTCGAATTGAAGTTCTAAGGCATTTAAGCATTTAAATAGTAATAACTGTTGTATTAAAAAAGACCCAAAATAACAGCCCACAGTGTTTGGCGGAATGGGCAGGGTCACAGGTTCCTCCATTAGAGCACAACAGAGTTATGTAAGAGCTTGGCAGCTCCCAACCCAGACATGAAACTATGTGCTGAGGCTGATGATGGTGACACACACACATACACAGATGCACACAAACACACACACACACACACGTAATCATACAGAGAAACAAAGACAGACACATGCACATACATACACACATACTTGCATACACTCAGACAGACAAACGTAGACACAAACACACACATTTAAGCTCGCCCCAAACACGCTCACAAACACAAAATTGTAGATACACACACACCCACTGTGTGGGTCTTACCAGCTCCATGAGGTGTCGAAGCTGTCCGATGGTCTCGGGAAGGCTGACCAGTTTGTTGTTGCTAGCGTTGAGGACTCGGAGTGGAAGATTGCAGAGACACGCAGGCAGGCTACCCAACTGGTTACGACTGGTGACCAAAACACACACACACACACACACAAATGGTCAGTTTGGACACTATTCAGCCCACTTGCATAAACTTTACGGTATAAACTGAACAGTTTATAACCAGTTCTGTATACGTCATTCAACCTGTCAAGGGACTTCCTTTATGTAACAAGAAAATGTAATAATGTCACGTAATAATGTATTAAACTGTCATGTATTAAACTTTTTCCCAGTTCGAAAATCTCCAGGCAACATAAATATTTTAATCCTTACATTTCCTTTTAAAGCAGTGGTTCTCAGCTGAGCTCAGGACCCACAATTGTCCTTGGTCATTAAGTCACGACCCAAAAATAATTTAATTTCTGTACCATTATAATTTATATCACAAAACAATTCATGCACTAATCCACAATGTCTATATGCACTGTTCAAAACACCTACGCACCTTTCAATATAAAGGCACACCATTCGATGTTCGGTAAAGTTAAATAAAAATAAAAGTTACGACTTTGCTATTCAAACTTCGGGGGCGCTGGTGTGTCTGCGACCCACTCCACGCCAGCTCGCGACCCACTTTTGGGTCGGGACCCACCAGTTGAGAAACACTGATCTAGAGGTTAGTCTCTGATGTGTCTGGTGGAGTAAAAAACACTAGAGTAATGTGTTGCTGAACATGGGCTCATGGGCACTTCCTTTTTCCTCACTGCATTTCCACCAGGTGGTGTGTGTGTGTGTGTGTGTGTGTGTGTGTGCGCGCGTGCGTGTGTGACAGTGACAGTTTAGGACCTGGCTTAAAGGCACTTTGGGGCACACACAGTTACACTATATAAACAATTAAGTTCTTGACAAACACACAAATACACACAGAGACAGAAGTACACACACACACACGTCATTTCCAAAAGCTTGTGAAATTCTCACTGACTCAGTTCTGAAAATAACATTCAGGAAACGTAATAAAATGAGTTTACCCATCTTTTCATATGCACACACACACACACACACACACACACACACTTTATTGCCAAATTTGTTATTTTTAAGTCTATTACACAATAATTGAACAAAAATAGTAATAGTAAGTAAAATGTCATAGTTAGGCTATTAGCAGGATAAACTGTGTGGGTGTGAATGAATGCATGTTTATGTGTATTAGACTATTTTCATGTATGCCTCACTATAGCTATGATCTTTGATACATGCTACAGTAACTTATTTGATCAATTCAGGTACTGTACCCTAGTTCATAGTCTGATGATGCTATAAATGGGCCTACAATGATACTTACAGAGTAAGTGCTTCCAGAACTGCCTCTATATATTACAATCATATTTCTACAGCTTTTGGCTATTTAAACAGTTTAAACAGTTCTGGCATTTGTGATAGTAAGTATTGTTTTAAAGTGGTGAGAAAATTCCCCAGACACACAGAACTGCATCATTAACGCGTCTTGCGGACGTTTTCCCCTTGTTCTGGAAGGAACCTTTTCAGAGCGACAAGATGTCTTGTTCAACTGGGTGTTTCTCGCAGCGCAGTAGAGACCACACACACAAAGGCAAAGCTTGCACAAGTCTTGTAAATGGCGGCAGTTTAGCCACAGGCCTCGCTCACAATCGCACACTTACTCATATTTAGAATAAGTGCATTAACAATGCAAAACAACACAAATATCCTCAAAACACACACACCCAATGTCAGACACCCTTTTTGGTCGTCTTCAAACAAACTTTTCTTCCATCTGTTTGTCTTTTTATCCATGATTCATCATTCAATTTTTTAGTTTCTAACCCTTCTAGCACTCCTGCTCTCTCTCAGATTCATTCCCTCACGTTCCTTCGGTCTCCCTCTCTCCTCATTTCCTTCTGCCTCTCTCTTTCAACCCTTTTTCGAACTCCGTCTCTCAGAATCTCTCTCCCACTCACATTTTTCCCATTCTGCCAGTAAGTTTTCCCTCAGTATGTGCATATTAAACTGAGCACATCCTCTCGTTGTCATGAGGGTGACCTTTAGGCTCCAAGGATGTTAATCATAAGAAGGAAAGGACATTAAAGGGACGCTTCTTGATTTGTGTCCGGCACTGCCCCTTTGGTCAAAACCAGCATTACAAAAACATTGTTGTTTAGCTATGGCAATGTCTGAAATTGCAGATTCATTGTCTTTTAGTGCACTATTTTGCACTGATGTATGAATTCTTAGTGGGCAGGCTGATGCCCTATATATATCGTCCACCAATGTCAACCATTGGCCGACAACCAATGGTTTCCATTGGCTGACGACTCGTATTTCCTCCCGAGATTGCTACCAACACTCTAAGGCCTGATCTGCCATTCCCCTTCTCTCAAAAAAGTCTTCATCATCGAGCTCACGGTACCCTGGGAGGACTCGTCCTGGGTGGACGAGGCTCATGAGCGAAAACATCTACGCTATGACGAGTTAGCTGCTGAGGCACAACATCTTGGGTGTAACGCTGAAGTCCGCCCTGCGACTGGGGGCAGAGGATTCAAGGCAATACCACCAGAGACCAGAGCCTGCACTTGGCCATCAAAGCTCGTTGTGGCTTTATCAATGAAACGCCAAGGAAGGAGGGTGCCCATCCGTCATCAGTCACTTTATTGTTGCATTCACCATCTGCAGGAGGACTCTCCTAATAGATATTGACCTCTTATCCTGTGTTTTTGAACTATACGACTATACTATACTATCCTTAACCCATATAGTTAGCCCTATACGATTTCTCTGCCACCAGACAATCAGACAATGTCATCTCTATGCACTTCCCTGTATAGTGTCCTATAGAGTACCTGAGGTTGAGAAAGGTGAGCGCTTGCAGGTTGATGACGGCATCAGGGATGGTCCTGATGCAGTTGTGATACAGGTTAAGTGTTTCCAAGGCAACCAGGTGGCAGACCTCCAATGGGACATCAGCCAGGCGGTTCTTAGACAGGTCTGAGAGAGAGAGAGAGAGAGAGAGAGAGAGAGAGAGAGAGAGAGAGAGAGATAATTTTACATTTACTTCAGGTGTTATATATGTGGCACTGCCTTCAATGTTAAGATAAAAAACATGATGGCAGTGCCACAAATCCCCACTAGATGTCTCCCTTGCTAACCCCAAATTAGCTTGATAACATAGCTGGACCTGAAAGGATAGCCACTTTATAATTTTATTTGCAGGGCAAAAAAGAAATCTATGCCATTCACAACATATGCAGAAAGAACACACAAAGAAGAATTTGATGCAATTTCATAATACTGCTGCTGTGTAAGGTATAACATTCACAAGAAACATTCAATGTGTCATACTGAACAAATTCAGTGTAAGCTAGGCTGGTTCTGTACTACACCAACAGATTGTAGAAAACTATTACCTTTATTAAAAGGTCCTCTATTGCATTATAGCCCCCCCGAAACCCCCAAATGTGATTGTTTAAAGTTCATGACACAACTATATGTAGGCGAAGGGGTAAAGAACAGTGTAAGACAGGAGTGCCAGCTGCAGTGGGGAGTGTAAAACAGTGATTCTGCAACACTAGTTTTAACAGCAAGGGCAAACAGAAACAAATACACCAGTATAACCTATCTTGACCCCCATGACGTGTGACCAGGTTAAGGACACTTGAGAGGAGCTAGTCTTTGTCCAGCTGTGCTCACAGCAAAGGAAGTCTGGGGTCTGTGACATAACATCCTGTGCTAGCCTGATGAATACAATAACATCTTGATTTATGACATCAAGGCTAGCCTAATATGGCGTGGAAATATCATGCTAAAATAATTCCTTCCAGTAATGAATTTAGACAACAAAAAAATAAATAAAAGGCCAACCCACTCAAATGACGAATAGGTTGCAGTAAAACGAAACGCCGTCTACTATAATACGCACACTGTCAAACGTTCACCCTGTTGGCTTTTTCACAACAGCTTTGGAACTGAGTCAGCCGTGCAGCCAGAGTGTGTGCAGTGGTTGAGTCTGCAGACAGTAAAAGAGACGACCTCACAAAGGGGGGGCGCTATTTAAAAATCCATTACACGCACACACACACACACACACACACACCAAGAAAAAACACAGCTCGAGGCAGACTCCACAGCTGAGCTAGTGTGTGTGTGTGTGTGTGTGCATGCACGTGTCAAGCGGTCATACGGTCATGTGAGACACAAATGATGATATAATGATATGGATCTCTCCACATGCACACACACACACACACACACACACACACACACACACACAGCTAGATAGTATGCAGCTATTTAAAGAATCAGTGTCAGAATACAGCATAAACACACAAACACACACAGGATAATGGTGTTCAGTGAAGCTGCTCAGTTTGAATTGCACAGCCTAAAGGCCGTGGCACAGTCCGCGTACGATGCATGCTTACTGTACGCATACGTGACCACTTGGCATACTCGGCCTTCATGTTGGCGTGGCCGCGTTTCTGGACGCATTCGCACTACGACCTCACTTCTTCAAAACGATGCTCTCTTTCCACCTGGTCAGCAGTTTGAAAATGTTCTTCTTCTGTCACTCCTACTCCCTCTACTCTGCCTACTGCCACCTACTGGATAACCATATTACTACAAGCTCAGTTTTCGCACATGCCCTGTCACATTTTGGCGACACGCATACAGTACATGTGACGAAATCTGCATCACGCGTGGCGCGGACCGCAGAAGCATGCCACGACCTTAAGGAAATAGTTCATGTGTGTGTGTGTGTGTGTGTGAGAGAGAGAAAAAGAGAGAGAAAAAGAGAGAGAAAAAGAGAGAGAAAAAGAGAGAGAAAAAGAGAGAGAATACACATTTACTCACTTCCTGATCATTTCATCGAATGCGCACGCACACACACGCACACGCACACACACACACACAGAGGCACTTTGACATGTGAACAAACAGACTGGTCAGTGCACTGTGTGTGTGTGAGCGCATGCTTACTCACAGCAGCAACACAATGAGACGTGACGGCCTGCCAACAGAGACAGGATTAACACACACACCACACACGGACACATACACAAACACACACACACACAATACATAAAAAACAATTATCAACACACACACACACATACCTGGACGCACACACACACACGCACACACACAATGTTGCCCACAGAAGTCCCAGCTTTATCAATAGTAATTAAGCCAGGGATTACAATGATTGTTCATGCCATCTGAATACATTCACAACCTGTGTTGTGTGTGTGTGTGTGTGTGTGTGTGTTAAAGGGAGGGGGTGTCTGAACCCTGTCATCGGGTCATAGTTTACACCCCTGCCTCAGAGTATGTCCACGTTGGCCTTCCATCCACCCTAATCTGGCCTTTTCCAGCATTGAAAACAGAGCTTATAAAAAACTCTCTCAAGTGGACAAATCTGAAAATGCCAATTTCGCCTTAATCTGTGGACAGTTAAAGACATTTTCACAAACGCTGACGTCCCATGACTGTGAAAAGGGACTTCTTAAAGTAGATTGAGCCCTCCACGCTTGACGTTTAGTTGTTCATTTAAGTTGCTAACCCTCTTTCCTGCCTTAGCAGAGGTGTGTTTTCCGTAAGCAACAAAAGGGTAAATGACACGAAGGAACTTCATATGGTCAACCTGGGCATGAGCAGTTCAGAGATTTAGGCGCTTTCCCCTGCGGTAACGGTAGTGTAGCGGGTGGCCATAAACACCGTTTTAGAAATGACACATGCTACTATGTATGTAACCTTAGACACATAATGGCCCACTCCACCACCTATTTGGGAAGAACTATCTATTAGATTGGGATTGAGGCAGAAATAACAATGTCCCTTCTTGCAGTCATACGTTTTATAATGACTTCAGCTATGAGAGCTATATAGTAACACTACAAAAAGATACAGGACTGCTTTTATGCAAGAAACTAAACTCTTCTGAAAAAAACTATCAGCTAAAAGCTAAACACCAATTTGTACTGCAGTCGCACACAATAATAAGTCTTGCTCCTAAATACTTGTACTTACCGTACCCGTAACCGGTTCCTAAATACTTACTTACTGTAACCATACCTACTCCTAAATACTTGTACACGCTGTACTGTAAGTCGTTTTAGTCAAATGCTAAATTCACTAAATTGTAGTTTGGGATTCCATTCAAACAACGCTACATCCACACACTGAGACAAATTGCTGAAGGAGGCCTTCAGAAAGCTGAGACAAGAGGACTCTCCTCCCCTAACAGTCCTTATAAAGCATGTTTACCTTGCTTGTGTGTTCTCACAGCAGCCATGGAGCTCTCTCCCAGTAAATGTAAACTGTTTACTCACTGCCCTGTTCAGCCATCTCCACCACTTTATACTACTGTCACAAAACCAAGATGGCAGCTAAGCTTAGCATCACAATGTGTGGGCTCTTAGCTAAGCTTAGTCCATTCAGATAGGTATAGTTTGCATTGACATTTAGTGTCCACCAGAAATTGTATCTTTGCCACCACAGAATTAGGAAGTATTGTACATGAAGTATACACTCTACAAAGCTTAATCGGATTTATATGAGAATTTCTGCCTAAACAAAGACAAAGTACAATGTTACAGTTTTGTATACATTATCTTCACACTGTCGTTATCTGAATACACAAGGAATATAAATACTTTCTGCTTCCTTCTCATGTACGTAGATAAGCAGATTTTAAATATGGTGTATGCTGTAATGATAATCTAAAACAAAAGTGTCACTTACAAATACATATAGGAAATAGCATTACTATCACCTTCGAATATCTAAAGTACGTCTTTGTTTCTGTTCAAATATACTATTTACACATTTATGATTCATTTTGCTGGCAGAGTACATCCAAGCCAATATGCATGGCAGTCTGCCAATAGATTTGAACTTGGTCCTTGGTAGACAGCTGGGCAGGCACACCCACTAAAGGCAGCCCACAGCTACAGTTAAAGCCTGAGTATACTGCGGACTCCTGCACCCAAATGTTGTGTCCGTACGGACTAGGGCAAAACTGAGAGTGCAGTTACACGGTTGCTTGATCACTTTGAATAAAGCGTATTGGTAATGTGTACACATTCTGCAGCATTAGAACAAAATCAATTAAGAAGACCTCTCCTAATAGAGCTCACAGTGACTTACTGTGTACTATTTTAACGGCTCCAGTATCGAATTTCCTATTCATTCACTCCATTGACGTTTCAGAAAATTCTTATATAAAGAGTTTTATGCCTGGAACCTAAGCTAACCAATTTACGACTATATGGCTCATAATCAAATCCTCGATTCAGAAAATGAATGGGATTTTCACTTCCAGTGAAAATCCCATTCATTTCACTTCCAGATACTTCCATAACTGCCTCTCACCACGGTATGGTCGTAGTGCACATGCATTCAGCCTGTCTGCATCCGCTTGTCCGCAACAGCAGAGAGACGAGTATACTTTGGAGTATACCAATGCGCACGTCCGTATTCGCATTGCACAAAGCCGTCTCTGTAGGAGTATACTCTTAGGGCTCGGACGATAACAACAGAAGCGCACAAGAAAGATTCAAAATAAAAATATTACAACGAGAAAGACTATTATGTGGTGTATGCCGTAGATGGTCTGCTCGCGCGCTTTCACTTCGCACACGAGCAGATCAGATTCCTCTGCAGCGAAGCGTTCTTTCTTACTACTTGGCAAATGCACCAATATAATAGCAATCCGCCAAGGTGCAAGCGCACTTGGCTCTTAAAGGGAATGGGAGATGACACTTATTTCATGTTACGCTCAAAACACACCCATGAATAATCACCACCACCATTTTTCCGCCGTTAAACAAGCTGAAGTTAAAAAGTGGATTTGTACACGCTCTGCACTTGCACCATACACTCTAGGCCTTTAGGTCATTAATACAGGACCCTGTTTCTATCAGACTCTATAAAACTATTTCCCCAATCTTTCTGTCTAGCTCAATTTAACTTCCTGGCTCTTTCTGCCTCTCTCTGTGGTTGGCATGTATTTCAAGGGTGTTTCAAGTTATGAGGCAGACGTCAATGGAACTGTGCTGAGTGTCTGTTAAGTCACCTTTGGGAATTCTCAGCATTGCTAAAACCCCCTGACTAAGTTGTTGATTGATGATTGGTTGCAACCGGGAAACCACCTGGTATATAAGGAGCCTCCTCTTCCAACTGGCCACACTTCTGCCTTGTCCAACCTTGTTTGAGATTAGATATAGTTTCTTTTTGAGTAGTAGGGGTGGAATGCCAGTTTTGTTAATCTTGTTTTCTCCTCTTCATTTAGTTAGGGAGGTAGGTCTTTTGTCATTTGTTTTCTTAGGTTAACATCTTATTTCCTAGACCAGATTGTTTGGTTTGTTATTTTGGCCTTAGTCCACCCTGAAGCCTAACAACTCAGTCTTATATACTTTATCTATATGTTCATCGATATATTTTGTAAATAAATAATTTTCCTTATATTCAAACAAATCTTTGTTTGTGGACACTTGGGATTTGGGGAAGATGGGGCCTTCTCATGTTATGTCCTAGGCACCCCTAGACTGGGGCATAACAAAGGCACTTTGTTGTCACTGTCACTGGATTTAGTATCAAATATTTCAAACTCAAATGAAGAAGAATAAAGAATAAAGAAGTTCCTGTTTCTCTGAAACACAGAACAGAATAATCCTGCATGTAATATAAGTCCTTCCACCAAAACAAACACACAATCAAAACACACTTCTCTCACATCCCACTTCCTGTTAGATCTTCCTATTGGGCACCACACTGGCCAATCAAAAATCACATGATAGATTGCGTCTCCGAAACAGGAAGTTAATTTAGGGGGCATGAACCAGTCAGCGTCTGTTTCCACGGTTACGCGATCTTTACTCTCCTAGAGGAAGCAGAAAAACTTTCCACCAAAACGATGTCACAAATTTAGTGTCTTGCAAATGAACCATCTCTGTCTGTTGGTTCAGCCAATAGAATGCAACAGACTTGACATACTGTATGCTTAGTAACACTCCATTATAAAATGTTCATTATCTGGCCCCTTTCAACTTTAGGTCATTTTGGTGACACCTACAGGATGTAAGCGGTAAGGGACCGATTTGAATGGACAGAGGGGACTCTTCTACTTTATTTACTTCTACCTAGCCTCTCGGGGACCAAGCACAACAGCTTGACAAAACGCCTCACTACTTTTTTGGCGTACTTTTCCCAAGAATGTAGAACCTTGACACCAGATTATATAAACTGAAAATCAAACTAATAACAGACAATGGCTGCTACTGTAGAGACACACACACACACACAGCATATATACACACTCATACATGTGTCTGTGTGTGTTCTTCCCATATGTGTGGAAAGGAGAAAGACAGGGTAGATGACACACACACACACACACACAGACACTCAAGTATGATAATGTAAGTCCCACTCCAGCCCAGAAGCAAAACAGACTGAAAGGCTAACATTATTCCTACAGCACACACACACACACACACACACACACACACACACACACAGTTCAGAAATGCACTAATAAGCCCTCTGTCTGATGAGACAAGGGGAAGGAAGTATGGAGAGAAAAAAATAGAAAGATGTACAAGAAATCCACTGTCCAGGTGCGTGTGTGTGTGTGTGTGTGTGTGTGTGTGTGTGTGTGTGTGTGTGTGTGTGTGTGTGGCACCTGCATCCTCTGCTTGCACAGGAAAAGGACATGCCTCTTCCTACACACACACACACACAGTACACACAGTACACAACCAGCATCTGGGTGAAGCACTCATGGTGCCCGTGTGGTTTTTGCTGTGGGACAGTTTGTTTTGCTGCTACAGCAAACCTTTAGCTTGACGCCAGTCATGGAGAGTGGGGACACACAAATAAATAAAGAAGAAGACGAATATTTTGTCCAATTACTTTGTTCAACGACTCAACTACACATTTCTGATGCAATTTCTGATTTCTGTGTTTAGTCATTTTTTACTCTATTCAGCACACAGTTCTGTATAAATTAACATTTATATCCTTCATGTAACACGTAATAATGTCATGTAATAAGTATTAAACTTTTTCCCAGTTCCAACCCTGTTAGTTCTGTCTTCCAGTCCGTGTTTTCCTTGTGTTCTGTTCCGGTACTGGTTTTCTGTCTCCCTCGTTGCCATATGTGTTCATTTGATTATCACCCCCGTGTATTTACACCCTGTTGCTGTCTGCTAGATTATTTCCTATTTCCTTGTTCTCTAGTCCCCGTGTTAGTTCTTTGGTTCTAGTTATCGATCCGTTTGCCTGCCTTAGTTCCTGGTTCCTGCCTTCTCCTTTTGTACCTTTGCCCATGTTGATATACCTTGTTGCCCAACCCTGCATGTACCTTGGCTTGGATCCCCAGTAAAACCATGTCAAAAGCCATAGAACAGTAAAAATAAGGGGAAACGAAGAGCAATAATACAATAATCCGTAACAAACTGCGGGTGTAAGGTTGAGTGTAGGCGCGAGCCGGAGAGAGCACAGCGATAGCCGAGGATTGAAAGTTACGCGTGAAGCGTATATTTAATGATTAAAACAAAACAAAACAAAAAGCATAGGCTACAGGGGCAACGAAACAACATGCCACTAAAACAATGACCCACAGCACTAGCGCGTAGTGCTGTGGGTCATTGTTTTAGTGGCATGTTGTTGACCCACAGCACTACGCGCTGTGAGGGAAACTTAAATAAAGACAATAATTAACTAAACTTAATGCACCTGTGCGGGGCTAATCCCCTGCAGGTGCGCAGCCAAGAGGAGAGGCATGTAGCGTGCATGAGCCCGTGCACGCTGATCGTGACATAATCAAACCAATTAAAGATAATAATAATAAATAAATACTTGAAAATGACAAAACAGTAGTAAAGGATAAGGATGACATCACATGAAAGCAGGTCTAGAAATAGGTTTTAAGAAGTGATTCAAAAGATCCCACTGATTATGTTATCCTTATCTCCTGAGGCAGGGCATTCCAAAGTCTTGGTCCATGGTGGTAACCTTGATCACCTTTGGAATGGCCAGGCAGGTCCCACCTGAGGATCTAAAGTGGCATGCGGACTCATATGGGGTCAATAAATCTGTAATGTCACTTGGAGCCAGTCCCTGATCTTCAAATCAATTCTGAACTCAAAAGGAGGCCAGTGTTAGTAACCAGGACTGGGGTGATGTGATGGGGTCTGTTTAAACCAGCAAGAAGCCTAGAGTCTACATTTTGGACTAGTTGGAGGTAAGAGAGTCATGGCTTAGGTCCTCCAGATGATTGTATGAAAGGAAACTTTGGAGATGGTTCCGGGGCGATACAGTTCATCTGTCGATCGGTAGGCAGCACTAACACTGTCAAGGGTAGGGGTTCGATTTCCATCCCTCTTTGCTAATAAAAGTGCATACTGTAATGTCACCATCAAGTGCTTTCAGCTCCAGACAATGCTAATGTCCACAAAGAACAAAATACACATACAAGATACACATGAAATGCACAAAGTCCATTTCACAATACATTAGAATAGTAAATATCTACTGGAACTATTGGCAAATAAATAAATAAATAAATAAATACATAAGGCAGCAGTCAACAGAGTCAAGCATTAAGAGGTTTAGTAATTATTATTATTATTAGCTGCAACAACTGTGGATTAGCGCTATGTAGGAATTAGTATAGCAGAGATTATTATGGGATGGCTGACAATCCCAGTCCACAGTCCTGCTCTAGTTCATTTACCCTAATATAAACATAGATGCCATTTTAGACAGTAGCTAGGTTTGTTAAGAGTTATACTGTATACTGCTCGAGGCAAATGGAGCTATATATAAATAATAATACCTGATTCATATGAATATGTTTTCTTTAAATATAGCTTACATGGTGACCTGCGGGAATTCTGAATGACCTGTTTACTAACCTGCTGCACATGCACACACACACACACACACACACTGTTTTCACTGCTACTGGAACATTCCTTTCCCCCCAGTATATAAAAACGCGTATTTCCCCCCAGAAAGTCATTGAAGGACAACAAATTTGCCCCCAAACTCTAGAGACAGTCTGTTCTACTAGAGGTCAGTACCAGTTCAGTTTCTGTATGAAGCTGGAATGAACCCCAGCCCTGTGGCAATACATTGTAGTTGATTAGGAAGGTTAACATGTTAGCAAACAATGTTATCTGGGGAACTTACAATCCTTATATCAATCAACAGATTGATATGCACACACCTCCCATCATCCCCCCCCTCCCCTCTAGGAAATACCTAGCAACACCAACTCACTTTACATAACAATGGACTTCCAGGAAACAGCTACCTACACAAACACACACCATATCTACACCATAAAAATCTAATTTTACAGTTTTAATATGTAACCGTATCCTTTTACTGACACACACTGCGCTGTGTACCCACACTGCACAGAATTGTGCCTATACGTGCGAGCCATGTCTTTCTCTCTCTGTCCCTCTCTCTCACACACACACACACACACACACACACACACACACACACACACACACACACGTCATTAGAACATAATCGTTTGAAATAGACTAGCTTATACTACACTCTTACAAAGAAATGCAATATTTTAACATTTTGCCTCATAAAATGCCAAGGCTGGCATAAAGTGAATTAAATATCTTACTTTTAGAAGAGGTGGCGAGTGCTTGAGTTGAACCTCCTAAGGACGGTGTCCTTTCGTGCTTTCTGAAATACTAACTAACTGACTTACGTATCAACGTAATGACAACAACAAATCACCAGACCAATGAGCATACTACTTGTTCAAATATGACCTTACGCAAATACCAACAAGCTGTGTATTTTCTTTCTTATTTTTGTTTTTATTTCATTTCATTTAGTGAAAATGTTTTCCCGTTTAATGTGATAAATATAAATCAATAAAATGCAAAGTTTGGCACCAAAGGCAGCCTGTGGTTGTTGGGGGCACAGTAACTCGTTTGGGGGGGCATTGCCCTGAATATACACTAACACTTAGCACAAAATCTTCATTTAGGTTATGTAACATTATCTAAACATCAAACGAATGTTTCAGTTTGTTAATACTTCTGCATCTTTCCCTGGAAGATAGTGTACTTCAATGCTGATAATATTTATACCTTTTCTTTCATAGTTTCAGGCCAGCACTGCATTACTCTATATTAGAACACTGCCGGGGTTGAGGCCTCCGTTCCTTGTGTATCTCAATAGGTTGAACAAGGCACCAACGCTGCCAGAGTTACAGGCGTTCCGACATGCGTGAGCATGATCCTGGTCCAAAGATGAAGGGAACGTGGGCTTAATGTAGGGTCTGATCGTGTGGAATTGGTTGTCCCCGGTTACAGAGAACATTTTGGAGTTTGCTGTCCTATTTCTTCTTCCTTCTTGGAGGAGAAACTAGGGCAGCGGGAGACCGTCCAGAAATATCACACTCCCACAAATTAAACACACACACACACACACACACAGCCTTGGCCAGCAAATTAATAATGAATAAAAAACAAATAAAAAAATAAACCCTAACAGCTTAAATGTTTGTCTTCAAAACAATGTTCTCTGCTGTGGAGAACAATGAGTCACATTAGGTTTTAGAGAAATACAAAAATGTGTTATTCAAAATGAAGATATCCCTCATCTGCCATTGCTGAGTTAATCCTTTGTGAGAGTGCTGAGATCAGTGTGCGTGTGCGTGGGTCATACAACTAACAGCTAGCTAACTCAGCTAGCTAACTGCCTCCACTGCTGCAGGTGACTAGCCAACTGTCTTTTTCAGCATTCAAACACCGACCAGGCCGTATGCTCGGTACCAGAAACACACGTGTTTCATGTGTGTGAGCGCTGGGCAGTGAACATACTTATACTAATATACTACTAACTGGGTGGACCATACAGATGAAGAGTGCATGTGTGCACACAGGCGCAGGAGCACACACACACACACACACATACACACACCCTTCCTAATTCACAGACAATGGATAGGAAATGTTTTTGTGATTTTAAGCACATCTTAAGCACACGTGTGCGTGCGTGCGCGCATGGGAGAGCAGGGGGCTGTGTCCCCCGCCCAGACAACTGTGGATTAGCGCTATGTAGGAATTAGTATAGCAGAGATTATTATGGGATGGCTGACAATCCCAGTCCACAGTCCTGCTCTAGTTCATTTACCCTAATATAAACATAGATGCCATTTTAGACAGTAGCTAGGTTTTTTAAGAGTTATACTGTCATTAAAAGAACATGGCATGAACATGAGGTCTGCATTACTTCTATATTACAATGAGGTAATTTAGCAGATGCTTTTATCCAAAGTGACTTACAATTACATGGAGCAGATAGGGGTTACGCATCTTACTCAAGGCTCAAGGATGCTTACGTGTAGGCCAGATCTGGGGCTGAACCCACGACCTTCCGGCTGGGTGTCCAACACCTAGACCACTATACTATCCTGCCCCAGGTTTATAGGTTTGTCTGCTAGCTAGCGCTAACATTTCTTAGACAATGACGCTTTCGGGACTCGGCAGTTGGTTAGCTGTCTACACACTGACTAGATTTTCAGCGTTGGTGCCTGCTATTTTAATGCCCGTTGCAGGCATAACACTCTCTCACACACACACACACACACACACACACACACACACACACACACACACACACACACACACAAAGAGAGCAACTGATATTAAAAGTGGTAGAGGAGAGAGAGAGAGAGAGAGGGCAGGGAGAAGAGAGAGAGGGCCAGTTGGCAGACAGACATGGTATTACAGGATTAGAGGGGTCATTTCCTTAGACTGAATACCTAGCACCCATCCTGCTGTCCACACACACACACACACCCTGTCACCCCCTGTACTGACCCATATCTGCTCTATAATGTTCATGTGTGTGTGTGTGTGTGTGTGTGTGTGTGTGTGTGTCTGTTCTAGATGCCGGTACACCAGGGTGGTGTGTGTGTGTGTGTGTGTGTGTGGTTGGGGCGGGGGGTGGGGGGTCATATGGCCTACATTTGGTTGAGAGGCGGTGCATGCTGACTTATTTAGACACACTGACGCTTGAGTATCATGGGGGATTTTCTGGAGCGTCAGAACCGGCTTGACACCCGATGTACTGCGGCTGTACACTGACTGGACTGGTGAGAAACACAGAGCTGTGGTTTCACTCGTCTGTCACAGTGAAGGGGGATTCTCTGACCTGCTCGCTCAAGCCTCGTTTGCATCTGCTTTTTAGGCTCACTCTTTTCCTTCTCTCTCTCTCTCACACACACACACACACACACACACACACACACACACACACACACACAACGCTTACAGTAAGCAGCTGATCAGGTCTGAGCAGTAGGGGTGTCCCCGACTGAGAGTTCACATTGTCGAATCTGATTGGTCAAGCCTTGCCTGTCATCGACTGATCGTTGAATCCTGTTCTGTTTGTTTTTTTCTGGCTCATTGATCCATATTAATGATATGGGGGAGGGGTGTGTGTGTGTGTGTGTGGGGGGTCAACCGGTAGTGCATGAATGAATGAATGGCTGGATGAACGGCTCTCTATACATGAAAGAGGAAATAACACGATAATATCAAATCCAACACTGCATAACCCTCGTTACGAGAGTAGCTAAAAAACACAAACGAATATTTTACAATTCAGATCTTCCTCACAGAAACCGCATCATAACATGCCACAGCGGGACAGAATAAAAGAAATACTGATTTACCTGCGGCAAACATAATCTCCTAGGAATTTCCTTTCATGAAAAGGACAAGACATGGGTGGACTAAATAAATAAAAAATAATCTAGTGACGATTATAAAATAAATTTCAATGGGAGTGCCACTATCTTGTTCAGGAGCAGCAGACACTTCAGGCAGTATTTCAGGATGACTGTCTTGGAGATCGCCATGTGGGCTAGTAGCATGCCTTGTAATGCTAATGAAATCTTATCATGGTGATTTATTCACGCACACTAAGGAGATTGATTAAAAGCACATGAGGTATTTTATTAACATTAATAGGCTGATATTCAAACCAAAATATGCTATGTATCATGATTTATTGGGAGAAACCAAGAAATTCTATGTAAAATCAGACATTCAGCACCCCCGTACAGCCGTAATGGAATGATCCTTGTTACATGACCACCTTTTGCGACAATTCGACTGTGAGATTGACAGTCCAATAAGACTCCTTAGATCGAATCGTCGAATAGTCGACTATTGGGTCACCCCTACGGAGCAGGGATAATGAGAGAACACAAACAAAATACACTACAACAACACAGGGCAAGTCTGTGGTTGACCTAGACCAGTGGTTATGAAACTTTCTGAGCCGCGACCCCCAGAAACATGGGAGTCCATAGGTGGTAACGCCCCTCTTGCAAGCACAGATGTGATAGTCCCAACCTGTGTTGGTGCGGGTCAGCTGGTCACGTTAGACAACACAGGACTCTGTGCAGTGGTCATGCAGCTACCACGTTCCTTCAGAAGCCCTCTAAGATAAGGTGTGTGTAGTGCCTCCAGAACTAGGCTGCACAATTGATCGTATATTCATTCATTACAATTATGGGTTGCTGGTTAAATTCTACTTGGGACCACTAAACTCCACACCCTGGGTCATAAGGCCCGCTCCCAGGTTCCCGGGTGTGACTAAGAACTTGCAGCAGTAAATGGGCTGGAAAAAAGGACTACAAATATCTGCGAATCAAACTGGCAACCTTTCGATCTTGCACACAGAGGGGTGGAGGGTTTTCTGGGAGGGGGGTGGTTTTAAGACAGGTTTCCGTGGCAGGAAGCATGCCTAGCCGGTAACCTCTCTGCACATTGAGGCAGGGCCACACATTTCCTGTCTCTGTTCCAGCAAGGGAACCGGCCCTTCACCCAGCATCCTTGGCTACGCTGCAGGGGCTCACCATGGGCCTCAGGAGGTCGATACGGTGGTGCTTGAACTATGGTTCAGGAACCCAAACCGGTTGGTTACATTTTAAAAGTTGGATACATTTAAAATGTAACCAACTTTCTCGAAAACAAAACAGTGTTTGTGATTGTGTCACCGAGTCCGAGCGGGTGGGCATAACATCCAACAAATAACATCGTAACACAACGATAGAATGCAAGCAAATGTAGATAGAATGTAAGCAATAAGATGCTTCACTTCAAAATATCAGATTATGGACACAAGACACTATCTGAATGACAATTCACGATGTCTTTAAAGTTATACTAAGTAATATTGATACTCACACAGGCTCCAAAGAAAAGCAGACTCCACAATAATGACGTAAATGGGGAGTGAACTGGGTAGAAGGTAATTCCACAAACGTATCTTTACACCTATAAGGTCAAACATAGGCAGACGGGAGTGAAAACCTTACCATTAACTCCTGTCCGTCCCAGTGACCTGCAGCTCAGACTGCGTGTGGTCTCTATCTAGCAGATATCTCTTCAAAAAACATACCACTAACTGGCTCATTAAATATAGAGCGCTCCCACCAAGCGGCAACAAGCAGAGTCTTAGAAATGAAGCCAATAAGGTGCCAAAACTTGCAGTTCCTCAAATGGCCACTTGAGGCTGGCTCCAAAAGCGAG
>JAOEHI010006302.1:0-35000 GCA_025447815.1 Percopsis transmontana | reverse complement strand
TGTCAGTTCGTCTTTGTGTAGTGATTACTTAGGTCAAAGTTATAATAACACTTTGGTCCGCCCCACTAGTGATTTGGAAAATCCCTCAATACTGACTACTACTACTTTAACTAAATTGAAAAGAGGATGGCCAGAGCAGGGCAGGAGGCACAAGTGAAGTAAACCCGATAATAAGTGTAGCAAGAGTAGTATAACAAGTGTAGTGTAAGAATCAAAAATCTAATTGAACTGCAGGAGCAAAATCAATTAAATGTGTGTAGCATTACACCCCTAGTTATTATAGGTAAACACTTACTGCAGTTTGCCTCATCAGAGCCATCACGGCATTCCAACACTTGGTCACATCTCTGGCTCCGATTGAAGCAAGCGCCGTTAGCACAGCTTAGCTCTGTACACCTAGGGTAATCTATCAATAGGAGGAAACGATTCAAGACAACAATTTCCTAAATGTCAACAAATACCATTGTTTTTTCCTTCATGTCAACTCGGGGAACAAGAAACACAATATTTCAAGCTGTTTCAGTGCCATGTGTATGCTTTTGTAAAGGTAGGAAGCACATAAACCAATGGCGTGAGCCACTATAAAGCGTGTAAACATGTAAATGACCTTGGTAATCCCTTCAAAATATAAATTTTGGTCATTTGCTTCAACAGATGTGACCTGTAAATCACACAAAATGTTTAGCATTCTGGTAACATCAGGGGACATGTGAAAAGCTAATGAGAAGGATAAGAGACTACAGTTTACCATTAACACCAGCAACAGCTATGGCATTTGTGCAATTGTGAGATTACCACAGTGTGCTGTGTTTGTGAGTCTACCACATCGGCACAATAATGGAACAGCAGCTGAACTTCAGCTTGACTAATCCACCAAAGAATCTGCAATCAACCTCTGACAACAAGAAGCATATTGTGGCCCATTCTGTCAGTCAGCGAGCCTCTTAATCTTAACAAATTGATTAAAATGCCACAGGATCCTGAGGGGAAAAAAAGGTAACCAGTGCAGGAGGAGACTTACGGCAGTCTCTCTCATCAGATCCATCGGAGCAGTCCGCCAGACGGTCACACAGGTATTCTCTAGGGATGCAGGCACCGTTGCTGCAGCTGAATTGCTCGCTGTTACAAGTTCTTCCAGCTATGGCCAAAGTAGAACATAAAAACAAATAGATGGTATTTAATATCATATCTTAAATACAATTTAAATGTGATGCAATTGAGATTGTATAATTCCATATCTACAGAAAACTCCTTAAATCTTAGGGAAATCTTGGAATGAGGGAATTACAACAGGGATATTTAGTTTAGGCCTTGAAAAAAACAACATATATGACGTTCACACTGCACAACGGTTCCTGACGCGCAGTGTGAAAGGCGCCTGTAGAGCTTTTGTTTCTTGTGGGCAGGACTTACGACAGTGCTGTCTCTCATCTGAGCCGTCTTCGCAGTCCTCCTCATCGTCACACACCCACGCATCTGGGATACACTCTCCATCACTCAAACACTGAAAATGACTCTCATCGCATGGTACGTGCGCTGTGGACACATCATAGTTTTTCAGTGCTGCATTATCTCTTATCTCTTTTAAGTAATCGAATGTCATTAGCTTACACTCGTTCAACTTCAAATGTGTAGTAGTTAACTTTGGAGAATCCAACCTAACAAATGTAGGCCTATTTTTGGCTCGCTGGTTATAAAAATGTTTGCAAAATATTTTTCAGCTCTCCAAGGCTTTAATTGCGGATTTAAATTGCAGATAAGTATTCGATTTTTGAAAACATACTTCCACAATGTCACTGTTTTTCCATTTTGGTTAATATAAGAGTTAACTCACGGCAGTCTTGTTCATCAGAATCATCCGTACAGTCTGATGTTCCGTCACAATGCCAGTCATTTGGAATACATCGTCCTGTTCCACAGCGGAACTGCCCCGACTGACATCCTACATATGACGGGAACGATAGTTAGCATAGCACTAGTGCCCCTAATGCTAATTAAAAATATATTGTTGATTCCAAAATTAAGAAACCCTTGCTGAATTGTAAAATCTGTGTTTAGTTTTTCATCAAAGGTGTAGGGAAGCCTTCAATTGATGAGGCATGCTGTTAACGGCATCGACAAGCCTTGGAGACAAGCGTGCCAGCCACCCCCCAGACACTTACACAATCTCCACCTCACTCATGTCAAGACTCCTTTTGATGTTTTTACTGAGTGGCATCTGTGAAGATAAGGTACCACCACTCTACCTTCCCTGACGTTTTCCAGGAGAGATTGACTCAGGCAGCATAGTTCTGTGGCAGAGCGCTCTGTCAGACCCGTCTAAATAGGAATGTGCTATTGTGATTGTCTCTCTCTGACAACCTGATTTATCGCACACGCTGTTCCTGTCAGAAATCTAATTGGGATAAATAGTGGTACCGGATGGTACTGGATGCTACAACACCCCTTTCAACACAAAAGTCTTCAGTTGGCGAGATGCAAGGTGGTGTTTGGTGTTGCATGCCTGGGGTTGGTGGTCAATCTCTGTCCTGCCTAATCCATTACCTTAATTAACTTCTTAATCAGTTTTCTGTCTATGATGGAAAAACAACCACCTCACTCACAGTTAAATATATAGCAAATGTCTCATAAATATCTGATATTCTGGATAATAAAGATATTACAGCTGTAATAGATATAATGATATATACAATGCAGTCTTTTGTGAAGTATGACATTTCCAGATTACATTATTCTAATACCAAGTTCAACAAAATGTACCCTAGTATCTCACCTATCTGTGACAGGTGTAAGTGCCAGGAAGACATTTGTGTTGGTGCTCAAAGCAACAGCGTTTTTGGCAGGAGATATTTCATTGGTTTACGTTGGTGTAGGAAAGGCTGATTCCACCTAAACTTTCTTTGTTTGGTTACTACTCTGCCGCTCTTGACTTACTTCATTTTAAACAATCTGCCATTGTGTATGGAATGGTGGTAACAAAAATAATTATTTTGAAAGAATGGAAATCCTCCTCAGCTCCTTCTTTCCAGAGGTGGTTGCCGGATATGGTTTCATGTTGCAACATGAAAATATTGCAAGTCTATGAGGCAATATACTGTAGCAAAATGTGGGGGCCCTTTCTTGAGCGCTCCAAATGTTAGTCTTGGTATGTATATGCTGTATGTGTGTCATTTGGTATATGTGTGTATGCCTTATATTTTGTTTTAATTTGTTTTTTTTGCCCTGCACTTCAAGTGTCTTATGACAGCCCTTTATACTCTTTATTATACTGTTATTTGTCTGGCTTTGGGGTGGGTGGTGGGATTGCATTGGTTTATTTTGCATTTGTGATGTATGTTCAAAGTTGACAAGCTTACAAATAAAGAAATTAAGTATGACATTTCCTTGATAGAATAAGATCAGGAAGGGAAAAGTAGGAGTGTGAGTGATTGAGTAATTCCTTTAAATCCCACTTCAACAAAACGGAAGAAGGATTCTGTCTTATGCAATCACCCCCAAAAACAGTCTAGTTCATCACAAGGAGGTTAAATAGTGTATCATTTACTTCATGTAATGCATCACCTCCACGTTAGGTGTGCGGTCAGTGCTAGTGCTAGTGCTACTGCACTAAAAGCTTGCAGGGTCTTATCATGGGGCCGGACTCAGATTAATTAGCCAAAGCAACCAAACCACCTCAGCCAGAAGGGCTTCATATTTAACTCCTTCAGCAGCTAAGTCTTTTTCCTGCTCAGTTTACTAATGATAAAATTGCTCCCCATCTGCTCAAAGGGAGCCTTTGTTTTCAAGGCAATGATCCCAGTGCTTTCAGCATCATCTATAACGTGGCAGGTAGGACAAGTGATGCCTGCAGTTCAGGCATGGTGCAGAGATGTGTTCAGTTACTCAAGGAGAATACATTTCTTCACAATTAAGTGTGCTATGCGCAATGCTTAACTTCATTAAAGTATTAAATGTGTCAGTTTAGGCAACCTTTACTTTTCAAAGATAACAGATAGCAGGTTAATAAGCTACAACTGGTGAACAATATAGCTAGGCTTACCAGAAATTACATTTTATTAAATATATAATTGAATACTGAGAAAATGTGTGGCACATTATATAAAATATATTATTTTTTTAAATACATTAAAGATGCATATTTGTAAGGAAATGCATGACATAATGTCCTTGTTAGATATTCATTGTTGCAATATAGACTGACCTTGGTTAACAATTTTAAAACAAGATATGCCCAAAAGAAACCTATCTGCTCAGACTTTCAAATACAGCCAGTGTTTCCTCAGAGTATCACTTCTGGGAAAGGTGACAGCTACACTAGAGCTGAACCTTTTAAAAGCACTATCTTGGGTGAGAGTTGCTCTTACATTAAGTAAAGAACGTCCTCTTTGTAACATTTCCTTAATCTCCAAGTTTCTGACAAAGGCACACTCTGACTGTGTCCATCAAAATTATGAAATCTTAGCTCAAGGCAGAATGACTTAAATGATGCAAATGTGGTGCTGTTTTCCATTAGTGTCTTTGTCACGTCTATTTTGTTTAATGTGTTGTTTTCTTTTTCCTTTTCTCTGGCCATGTCTTTTCTAATTAGCCAACTTAAAGCCACAGCAGGTGAAAACCCCACACTATCCATGCAGGAAGATAACGACGGCCTACCACCGCCAAACAATAAAGAGCAAGAGAAGAATTTTCATAAGAATGAAGCCTCCCAATGCTTGAAACCCCGCTGTGAAATCACAATGGCACAAAAGAGGAGGCAGCAGGGATGTAACCTCATAACTGGAAGTGTCAGCGCAAAAAGTCACTATGGAGATGGACGGCATAAAGCAGATTACAGTAGGTTGGTTTTCTGCGAAACGGCGAAACAAAAGTCAAACATAAGCCCCTTCATGCCCCACCAGCCCCACAAAAAAACCCTGTCCACTACCCCAAAACATCTCTTTCTCATCAAGTGGGGCCCCTGAAAGATGTGCTCAGCCTTTCATCAATACCGCCTTGTTTTGGTGCAGAGCTTCATACTCGTTCAATGTGTAGAGAAACGTCTGCTGGCAGCATGAGGCATTGAATCCATCCATGCTGTCAGAGAAGTGCTGCTGCCTGTTTCATATGGAAATCAATGCAACAGAATACAGTCAATTGCCAAACAACTGACTTTGGCTCCTAATGCTACACACAAGACAGTGAAAAACCAAGGGCTTTTGGCAGAAGCACTGGCTCAACAGGAGGAAATAAATAGAGTCACGAATAAAGAGATTCATAGAACTGATGCTTCAAAAGAGTAGTCATTAAAGGTTTTGCTGAAGTTTAACCAGGAGAGCCATAAATTTAGTTATCATACTGTACTGAACTGTCAGTTTTTATTGAAAATCTGAAACCTAGACCTGACCTGGGTGTCAGACTGGGACCAAGACTGAAGGATCTTTACTTGTGCCACCTATGCTCCAGATTTCTAATACATTGTTTCAGTTGCTCAATGATTTAGGCCCCTACACCGGAAAGGATCCTGCATGTGTGAGATTTAACATGCACGTGCTGGCCACGTTTCTGAGCCTGAAGCTTGTTTGTTTGTTTACCTTGTTGTTTCTCATGAAAAACGATAGTTACAGTACAACCCTCATATACCACCCACATAACATCTCTCTTCTTTTCTCTGTGGGTTCCAATGACCTTTGCTGCATCTAATATGTTATTACAACTAGTCACAAATTTCACTGGATAATGATTTGTTAGGAGAAAACACTTTTACCAGTTAAACATGCTTGGAACAGCAGAAAATATTCAAAAGAGACAACCAACCAGTCAGTCAACCTTAGATTATTCACCCGCAAAAACCCCAGACTGAGTTACATTAGCTATTTATGCCAACCCAGGCATTCTGCAGACCTGCCAAGGATCAAGCCTAGATAATGTGCAACAAAAGGTCATGACAGACACAATCATCAAAACCCACTTTGTAAGCAATTTCTTTAAATCCTTGACGGGCAAGAATAAAGTGTACCTTTGCCCTAAAGGACCAAGCAGAGGACTTAAACATAACTTTGTTGTTTCAAGTTAGTGCTTATAATCTTTTATTTCTAGCTTCACTTTACTCGAGTACTATAAAAATAAACTGCTGGCCCATTAATAGATCTACAATCTTTATTCATTTAATTTCTGCAATATTTGTTATCTGTAAATTACAACAAAGTGCAACTCTAATATGCTCTGGTTACAAAGCGAGTCTTCAACCTGGAGACTTGCTTTTACAAACACTGATGTCTGTCAACCCAAGCAGGACACATAAGCTAGACAATACTTAGTACCAAGAGTATATGGGTTCGGCATGTAACATACTAAAACATAAAATGGCTAAAATAGTGCTAAATGTTGACTAATGAAACCCCCGTAAGACATTTTTACTATTATATACCTTGTACTACACTCTCGATAGGTCAAAACTGTTATCTAGAATTAGACACTTTGTGCAGCAGCTGCAGTGTAATTAGTTGCTTGATTCACACTAAGAAGCTTACATACTAAGGGTTGAGCAAAAAGAAAGCAGATTACAATTCGTGATGTAGGATCTAGCCACAAGAGACAAACACAAGACTGTCCAGACACATGCAACACAATTAGATATTATGTTAAAGAGTTTATTCCTTAAAATTGCAACTGTTTTCTTCCCAAGCCCCCCCCCAAGAAAGCTATTGCACAGAACGAGATTAGCACCAGTAGCTTTTAGTCCACACAGATTGTGTGTAAATCACATGCTCTCCTGTGTTACCTAGCAACAGTAAAGCTTAGGCAAAAGTTCTCCAAGAGAACTTCCAATCTGTCTGAGGAGGGCTTTGTGCCCACACGTTTAAAATAATACACTGTGGTAAGGCATTTAGCTCTACATTTAAAATATTTCTAACTAATATTATAAAAGTCTCAAAGCTAAAGTGTAGAAAGATTGGCTACTTGCCTAGATCTCACAGGCTAGTTTCCATTATGTTTAAATTACATTTATTCTCATCAACCCGTAGCAGGGTCACATGCTTTTATAGCTAAAGAAAATTATATAACAATGCGTGGGTTTTCCGTACATACGTCTATAGAATTGCTCCTTTTTTAGCTTCAACCTCTTGTTGGTCTATTTGATGAAGTAGTGCTCTGGGTAGGTCAGAAGTAAGTTATCTGAATAGCAAGTGCATTACAAAAAGTCAAAAGAAACGAACCTACCTTGAGAGTTGCACCGAAGAACACAGAAAATTAGGACAAGAAGTTGTATTACTAGTTCTCTCCTCATTATGCTACTGGGTCCCGGCTGGTCCGGCCAGCTCCGCATGAAGCTGGGCAGATGGAGGAGCTCTAGGGACTGGGATGCTGTTGCTCTCCTCTCCCTTTCTTGTCCCGCTAGTTGATGAAAAGGGGCGTGCACCAATCCCGTGAGAGCCCTTCACCTGTTGTGGCGAAATCGGTCTCCCCGCCTAAATGGCTCCTTTGTCTTTCTGCAAACTTGTTTAATCAGAAACTATAGGCTACTGTAGTCAAATAAACCAGTTAACATTTTAATGACGTCTGTAGTAGACTAACTGCCACTATGATAATCAGAAATTTCAGAGAAAGAAAATACTGCAATAAGCAAAAACTATAGCATTAGGCTACACTATTACACTAATAGTAAGAAGGACGACGAGGTTAACATTGTCATTGTGTAGCCTAGGCAAAGGAACGCTGGGAGCATAGGAGATCGTTTCGCCACGACACCGCAACTTCAGCACGTCCTATAAATCCCTGGAATCTGCATAATGCCATGGCCCGGGTTGTCTCAGCCGCGCGTGATTTCCACTTACTTGGATTTCACTAACGTTACAATCCTGCAGGTTAGTTTACTGAAGTTTGGCCCCACCCTTTATTTTGGCCCTGCTAAAGGTAATTTAGTGCAATATGCCTACATTTTAAGGCTATAACTGTGAGGGGAAATATTTTCCATGAAATGTAAGTTAATAGCGTTCTTGTTCGTTATTAAAGTTACAAATGACGATAAGATTAGACTTTATTGGAATTTGCACAGGTAGCCTACAGGGCAGTACAGGTACATTGGAATTCTTGTGCGTAGCTCATGGAGTCATCTTATTAAAAACAGGCAAAGATGAGGTCGTTAAAAGAGCAACACAGGAAAATTAATAAACATTAATAAAATACACGATATAAAAAATAGACTATAATAATAAACACTGAATTTTTACAGTGATATATGTATTATATTGAAAACTAATATATTTAAAATAAAGAAAAATAAAAAACGGGCTTGCTTTAAACGTGGTTGTACACATAAAGCACAACAGCTCCATCATGTGGCAGATCTGCGACACCAAAAGTCGCTCTCCAGCAGCAATAACATGCAGGAATTGTAAAGCTGCCTGGTTACCATAGGCAACCAGGCAGGAGCAGTACTCTACGAGCCTTTAAACTGATTGTAAAACGGTGCGTTGGTTATGTGTAGCCAAATTAAAGTTTAACTAATCATGGTATCGCCACAAAGAAATCAGAATGATATCACGAAGACGATACGAGAAAGGGTAAGCCAGGGTTTTATTTACTGACAATTGTGACAAACGTCGGAGTTTCGTAGGGAGGGATCCCATTCCAGTAACGTTAGGCTACTAACGTTAGGCATACTAAGTTACTAATTTGTCTTTTGGACGAACAGTAACCAGTAACGTTAGCAGCCTTCTTGTTACTCTTAGTTATCCAGTGCAAGCTAAGCAGAAATATGACCTTAAGTTCGCCTAGCCTATTTTGAAGTAACAATACACTTCTATACATTATCCACAATGACTAACAAAACAAACTCAGGGTCGCATAACGTTCTTATTTTGTCTAAATAATGTTTCACGCAGGACATAGAGCGTGTCCAGGAGTCACTTAAAGAGTTTTGTTATCCAGCGGATCAAACGGAGACGGGAATGCTGCGCTCAAGTAGGCAAGGAGCCGAAGAAGTGCTTCTCCGTAATGCACTTAAGAAAATCAAACAGTTTGAAAGCCAAGTAGCAGAAGGGAAGACACAATTAGACACGGAACGAAAAAAATCTAATATATTAGATGAGAGATTTAAACAACTAGCTGCAAACCACCACCAAATTCTTGTTTTTGTGGACGATTACAAAAGAGAAATTGCACGTCTTGGAGAGGAGAACCACCACCTGCGTTCAGAGAATGACACGCTTTTCTCAGCCAAATTACAGGATGCGGAAGCCCACATCAGTCATCTTACAGAGGAAATCAGCAACCTCCAGGGGAATTATGAAAGCATGCAATATAAATATCAGTATGTCCATATCTTTGTATTCCATTTTTCCAAAATCTGTATTAGGCTCATTATATCAGGCTAATTGTAAAAAGCTGTTTTTAAGGGAGAAGATATCTGGATGGAAGTTGAAATACACTGAACAAAAACATCAGCATGAAGCCCGAGAGGCCTCACTCTTCGATGAATTGCATGATACGCGGGAACAGCTAAGAGACTTGGCAGAAAAGTGTAACGGTGCATAGCCAATGTTGACCACGTTTTTCCTGAAATCATGTTAAAATCAACTTAAACTTATGTACGTTTCTCACCGACAGATTTGAAACGCCAACTATCAATGGAAAGAGAGAAAGCTATACAGGTGAAAATATATATATATATATAGTATATTTAAACTAAAAATTTCAGTTCCACATCATGTAGCCTATGCCTATACATTGCTATAGTTAAAACAGGAGAAACATGAAGAAATGATGCAGCTCGAGACGAAGTGGATATTAGAGGAAAAAGCCCGGATCAAAGCAGAAGATAAGTACGTGAAGCTTTCCCAGTGAATTGTGAGGAGACAATTCCACTTTATCTACAGAGATTACTTCTCGCTGTGCACAAATGTCTACTCAATTTATACATGCTGTGTTCAATGGCGACACTACCACGGGCCTTTAATGTCCTACAGGTATAAACATGATGTAGCATCTAAGAAAACCCTAAGAGAGGGGGATCTCCAGTGTGCTCTTGATGAATCCATGAAGAAATACGAGAATCTCATTAAGGTTTGTTGTAATTATTAAAAAGATGGAGATTCGCAGTGGTGCATATCACAATGCTGAAAACAATCTCATCTGTCTCCTATGCGTTTCCCCATCTATTACATAGGACTTCAATGCCTACAAGGAACACAGCACCAATCTCCTCACACAGGAAAAGGAATTGAATGCAAAACTCCGTCATCTGGTTGTCTGAAGACCATTAATGTTCACTTAATGCAACCTTGTCTGCAAAAATGTTCACCCTAAAGTATTCATTACATGTTAGGCTTAGTATTTAAAACACCAAAACAACATTAGATTTTTAATTCCATCTACACTTTTTCCAGTGTAAAAAATATAGAACATTTAGAATGGCAATATTTGAGATGATCTAATTATACTGTACAAATGTCCATCGTTTTGACTCTACACGTACAAAGTCATTTATGAATGCTCTTCTGCCAATTTCTCAGCTTTTAGGACCACTTCTTCAATGGGGCCCACCATATAGAAAGCTTGCTCAGGCAGGGCATCATATTCACCTTGAAGAAAAGGGAGGGGGAAAAATAAATTAGAATTTCAGTGATTAAACATAAGTGGCAGGTGATGTTTCAGACTGTTGTCTTTTATGCAATAGTTAGTTGTGGTAGAGTAATTTGACGTACTATAACCAGTGGTGCCTGGAGAAGTGGGTAGACTCCTAGGGGCCGTTAGACTACTCGTATATTTAGTTCCCTCAAAAATGGGCCATAGTATTTGCATATTGTCATTTAACTTCTGCTGCTTGACTTCAGGGAATAGCCCAAGGATCATTATGAAATTACCATTAGCCACAGAAGAGGTTTTGCAGATTTTGCAATCAATACTGGCCCACAGACTATAACATCAGACAACTACATATTATTGAGTGAAATATTCCGTAGTCTGTCCACACAGTCGTTTCTTTTGTAAACCGTCTCTTGGAAAAGTAGGAAAGTATAGTTCTGATGACCAACCAATTAGAGACATTTCAGCAGTGACGTACGGTCTGGGTAAGTTTAAAATAAATTTAAATGTGTGATATAGTCTTCCAAATAATGTTATTTTTCTGCAGCGATTGATTTGTCAGCTATAATTTCATTTCTCTAGAAATATGCATTTTGATTTTTGTTGATTTAATAAGAAATGTTTGCACAATATGCAGAGGCTGTGTATTGGCTCAACCACTCACTGACCACTTTCACTCTAAAGTTTGCAGGTTTGAACGCAAACCATGACGGTTGTATTTCTTGGGAGAGTTGTGCATTGTTGTCCCATGGCTGTTGCCAGAGCAATAAATAATGTGGAAGCTTCACATGAAATATATGCAGGTGAAGGCAGTTTACATGTTTTGATTAGTTTATCTATATAAATATATCTATATATTTTACCCTGCCAGATTGAAGGTGTTAGGTGGCCCTATAAATAAATGTGACTTATTTCACTCCCACAGTCAAATTCAAATGTACACATCAAAGTGCTGACATTACAACACCCTCTTAATGTCATACCTGCTAGAATGCTCTTGAAGCCTTTGATAGTTTCCTTGAGGGGCACCAGCTTGCCCATATGGCCAGTGAAGACTTCTGCTACCTGGAAAGGCTGAGACAGGAAACGCTGGATCTTGCGAGCGCGAGATACAGTCAACTTGTCGTCCTCAGACAACTCATCCATACCCAGGATAGCAATGATATCCTGCAAGGACTTGTAATCCTACAAGACAGGTGTTGGGTGGATTAAAATGGTGCCGTTTACATGTTGTGTATATGGACACTGGTGAAGTGCAACAGAAATGAGGTCTAGAATAACCTGCCTGTAGAATCTTCTGTACACCACGGGCAACATCATAGTGTTCAGCGCCGACGATGTTGGGGTCCATAATACGGGACGTGGAGTCCAGAGGATCCACAGCAGGATAGATGCCGAGCTCGGCAATGGCACGGGACAGCACAGTTGTTGCGTCCAAGTGAGCGAAGGTTGTGGCAGGAGCAGGGTCAGTCAAGTCGTCAGCAGGAACATAGATGGCCTGTTGGTCGAGTGGTTTCAGTGAGAGTCCTCGATATGGAAATAGTACGCGTGTTGCCAAGGCATTTTGTCCACCACGCTCGTTACCTGTACTGACGTGATGGAACCCTTTTTGGTGGTGGTAATTCTTTCCTGCATGGTACCCATATCAGTGGCCAGGGTAGGCTGGTAACCCACAGCAGAGGGGATACGACCCAGTAGAGCAGACACCTGGAAGAGGAGGGAGGGAGAGAGACAGACTGGCACCAGAAATGCCAAACATCTGGATTGTTATCAACGACCAGAGGAAAAGTATAATCTGACCTCCGAACCAGCCTGGGTGAACCTGAAGATGTTGTCGATGAAGAGAAGCACATCCTGTCCCTCCTGATCACGGAAATATTCAGCAACGGTCAGACCTGTAAGTGCTACTCTGGCACGGGCGCCTGGGGGCTCGTTCATCTGACCGTACACCAGCGCCACCTAGGCACATAAAGACTTGAGCGATTAGAGCCCAGTAGCGTTTAGCACATACAGCCTTAGTTTTCATGCAAGCTCTGTGACAAATAAATGTAAATAACCCCTCTGAGGGCGTCACCTTTGAGGTGGTGTCTTTAAGGTTAATAACGCCGGACTCGATCATTTCATGGTACAAGTCGTTTCCTTCACGAGTACGCTCTCCCACTCCAGCAAATACAGAGTAACCTCCATGAGCCTTGGCAACGTTGTTGATCAGCTCCATAATCAACACTGTCTTGCCAACACCAGCTCCGCCAAACAGACCTTGGAACCATGAAAGAAACAAACTTCAAACAGCCATTACATGAAGTGCACATGGAAGAGCCAGCGGGGTGAAGAGGCACCACTAACCGATCTTGCCGCCCTTGGCATAGGGGGCGAGGAGATCCACTACTTTGATGCCAGTGACCAGGATCTCTTGCTCCACACTCATGTCTGTGAACTCGGGGGCTTCAGCATGGATAGGGGCCGTTCTGTACATAGACAAGGTTGTTTAAAAGACAACACTAAATGTCCAGTAAGGCAATACAATAAATCTAGATTACATAAAATATTTGGCACGTTTTCATCAACACACATACTGCTTGGTGCTAATTGGCCCCCGTTCATCAATCGGCTCTCCAATCACATTCATGATCCTGCCCAAGGTCTCGGGGCCCACGGGAATCCTGATGGGTGCTCCAGTGTCAAGAACCCTCTGTCCACGGACGAGACCCTCTGTTCCATCCATGGCGATTGTGCGTACAGTGCTCTCACCTGAAAAGAACAGGTAATCATTTTAATAATATTCGTATCTTAAAAAGGGAGACTCCTTAAATGTGCCCCCAGAAGCCCACGTTTCTACCAGGCTCACTGTTTAAGTTTGAAAGACAATAAAAGGCTGTGCTACAGTAAGAGAATGTTGTGAGGCTAGGAGCTCTGGGCCACACTGGCTACTCAGCCAGTGTGGGAGGGACATGCTTGCTAAGAGTTTCAAGGGGGGGCCAGCTACTCAGCAAGTGTGGGAAGGGCATGCTTGCTAAGAGTTTCAAGACCAATATTCTGCAAACTCACCCAGATGCTGCGCGACCTCAAGCACAAGCCTACTCTCGCGGCCAGCCACTTCCAGCGCATTAAGAATGGGAGGGAGTCCTTCATCAAACTGAACATCCACAACAGCACCAATGACAGCGACAATTCGACCATTGGCCATTGCTGCCTTGGCAGCTGGGGCAGCATACTCCCTGTCTGGAAAGACAAAAACCAGGTCTACAAAATCTCCTGTGTACTTATTTCCTGAGGGACGTGAAAGTATTATGCATGGGAGAAAAGGACAATGTAAATAAACTCATATTCATATTTTAAATATTTTTGATAAAGGTATTGCTATAAACACCTGTAGTTTTTGACTTGTTCCAGTAGCTAGCAGCTAGCTTGTAATGTCATTACCTTCAAACAGTGAACCAAGTCAGTACATAAGATGTAAGTTTTAATGAAATATTATAACGGGTTATCACATAGGATGAGTCTTAAAATAAAATATATGCGTTATATGTAAATGAAACAATCTAAAGATGAGAGCCTGGTTTGCAGAATTTTCCATTTGCGCCTACGACGTGTCATTAGACTAGCATACAAGATTGACAATCGTAAGCATTAAGTCTTACTACTTACGTGAACAAAGTGCAGCATTTCTGCCACTAAGGGCTTTCAGGGGCTTGACCCCAGGCTTCACAGCCTGCAAAGCCCCAATGCAACACCGTCCCACAGTTGCCAACATGTTTAAGATGGCTGAAGGTGGAAGGGGCAGCGCTCTTGCGCTCCTTAAGTACCAGCTCCAACGGAGTATGCGCAATGTGATATTTTTTACTTTGTTCATATCTTCCAGTTATCGCAAGAGGGCAGTGCAGCCTATAGTTTCCACACAAGCCATAGAAAAAATAAAACAAAACGCCACTATGGCATTTATTTACATTTATTTACATTTATCCAAAGCGACTCACAATAAGTAGGCTACATTTGTCAATAGCTGAATAGGTCATACACTGCAAGCAACCAACATTCTGTTATAATAATGACAGCAGCATGTCATCAGGGCTAACTTAATTACACATTACCATACCATTATTTTGGATTTTGATTGGTGATGTTTCTTTCACATACCAACAATTAATTTCCCAACTATGATACAGTATACATAATGCACATTGAAATGTTGTCATTCATCGCAGAGCAAATAGTCAGGAAACAGGGATATCACTTAGTACAACATTCTTTTGTGTCAAAAATCTTCCTCTAATTACGCCCTGCCTTGAGGTTTGGGATATTAAAGCTATTCCCCTTAGCTGAAAAAGGTCTGCATCTGTCCAAAACCAGTCTGCACAAGACCGGCCCTATCTTTGTAACCACAGGAGTAGGTTCAGAGGTTACCAATACAAAGTCATAGGGTCATCTGGCCTTCAAGCGGAATTACTACGTACTGTTTTAGGTTATTTGTTTCTAGTGAATACTCTTTTCAAGAATTCATGTGTTTAGCACCACTAGTTATACCTTTTATTAAACCAGATATTCACATTAAGAGATTATGTCCTTCAATGTGTGTGATTTAAGGAAACAAATGAAAATGTAAATAAAATCTATCAAAATATTTATGTAACTATTTTGCATTGTGTTTGACATTCATTGGGACCATTTGGTCACTGACACTTACATAATTGACTGTCAAATATTAGTTCGATTTTTTAACAGAAAAAGCTTAGTCCTTTGTTGTGTTTTTGCTAATCATAAACACACATGTAAACAATAAAAAGGCAGAAGCGCTGACTTCTAATGATGCAAATTCACTGCTCTTTGATTATCTTAACCTATATGCAAGAAAGAACATATGTTTATTACCTTTGCTCAACCACAAGGTTATGTGTTCTTACGCTTTGAAGTAACACAACAGCAGTTGATACCTAATCTCCATAAAACTACAAATGTCAACACAAGTTTAGACAAAAACCTCCAAATACCCCTCGAGTTTTGTAAGCGCACCCCTTCCCTTCCCTTCCCTGAGGGCAGAGCAGGGAACTTGGCATGGTTTCATGGGATTTGGGTCCTCCTCTCTTATAAAGGCCAGACATGGAAATGCTCCGACACACAGAACCCCTGCACCTACGAGATGGCTCACACAGCTACTAGTTCAATGAACTAATAGCCCACTGATCTTATCGGGACCTGTTGCAAGTCACACATTTGACCTGCAGGCAAAATAGGACTTAAGAATCTCATTATTTGCCGCCTTCTTAAAGGACTTTGGACTGTGAGTTTTAAATGTATGCCATTGAAATTGATTGTGGGTCAGTTTTTGGAAACCTTTAAAATAGTATAGTTAATGTAGACTTCATAGCTTTTTGTGAAGGACACAAACTTATTCTATGCATTCTGATATACATAGCTGCAGTATTTCTGCAGCTATGCATATCACATGTCAAAAAATAATGGAACTAACATTTGTTGTCACTGGCTATTGATATATTATTTTTTCCCTCCACAGTTGGAGGAATGATGTTTACCTCCACCAGTTTGGTGCTGTTGGTCTCAGCACTGACCAGTGTCTGTGCCCAGGACTACTATGAGGACCGTAAAATAAGCAAGAAGCCAGGGACCAAACCCCTGGCTGCAAATATTCATGGTGGACAAGGTGAGAAAACAGTGAAAGAGAACACTATAGTCTCATCAGGTTAGAGATAGTAATTCTGTAAATTGTTTAGATTAAATTGTGTTGTGAAGTTTGCACACAGGGAATATTAGTCTTGCGTGCTGGTTTGGCCTTTACCAGACAATGTGATTTTCCAGAATTGTTGACTGTTATCTAATCTGTACTGTATAGCCATCTACAATTAAAATTACAATCATTTAGCAGACGCTTTTAGCCGAAGCGACTTACAATTACATGGTGCTATTACAAGGAGCAGGTAGGGGTTAGGCATCTTGCTCAAGGATGCTTACAGGTAGGCCAACTCTGGGGCAACCTTCCTGCCGGGAGTCCAACACCTAGACCACTAGACTATCCTGCTCCCATCTATATTTGTGAGAGATAGGAAAATATATTTTTTTGATGAAACAATTACTTGTTTGAATGAAGTAATACATTCCGAGGTGAGATCTATGACGTTGTGTGTGCACGCAGCTATCCTGGATGAGGACTGTAGCCTGGAGCTCTTCTTCCTGCTGGACAGCTCTGAGAGTGCCAAGGAAAACCACGAACAGGAGAAGAGGTTTGCCATAAGCGTAGTGGACAGGCTCCAAGGTGTTCAGCTGCAGACCGGCCGTGGCCTGAGCTCCAGGGTGGCTCTGCTGCAGTACAGCAGTCACGTGATAACGGAACAAACCTTTAAAGAGTGGAGAGGAGCAGAGAACTTCAAGACCCGTGTAGCACCTGTCGGCTACATCGGCCACGGTACCTACACCACTTACGCCATCACCAACATGACCAAGATCTACCTTGAAGAATCAAGCCCCGGCAACGTCAAAGTAGCTGTGCTGCTAACAAATGGTATATCCCACCCAAGGAACCCAGATATATTCTCAGCCGTTGCTGATGCTAAAAACCAGGGCGTCAAATTCTTCACTGTGGGCATAACCTGGGCCGGCAATGACCCAGCCAATGTGGCCCAGCTCCGACTGATGGCCAGCTCTCCTGCGGCCCGCTACCTCTTAAATTTACAGGATGAAGACATTGTGGATAAAGTCCTCAGTGGGATTGTGAGTATACCTTGTCTATCACTACTGTAACTATATTTGTTATTTTAAGGATTTATTTGTGTCATCCTTAGATTTGAGTTAATATTCTCTTTCTAATGACACCTGGCTTGCATTTGTCCCGTTATGTTATGAACCTGCTTTTTTTTTTAATACATTTCAAGGTCAAGGTTAAAGTAAAGGTTATTATCCCAGATAGGGAAATTCAGGTGGTCAAGTTGCAGGAGTACACAAAACAATACACAAACACAAGTTATAAAACAGATACAACTGTACAATTATACAATACACATTACCTACTTCCCTCCCCCTAATGCGAGCACTCACTCACTCGCATCTACACACACACATGCACACACACACTCACATACACAGAGATAATTTCTACACAGACCTAAACGACATGCTCACATACAGTACGCACACTCACATGAAACGGTGTATTTAACATCCTTGTATGTAATTTCTTCTTTGATATTTTTTTCGCAATCCAGTTGTTGTTTTTGTTAGCATCAGTCATAATGCTACATCACTAAATAATCAACCATTCAAAAGGACAATACTGAAGTGCATAATGTGATATTTTCCTCTTTGCCCCCTCTAGGTTGACCTGGCTAATGAAGAGGTAGTAGTATTGCATTTATTACATTTTGACGGCTGAAATATCTAATATTTGCACCTGTAATTCTGTATAATTACACACCATTTCTAACTAGAGCTGATTCCGTCACAACTGAATGCACATATTTTGTTTCCAAAGTGCCCCCTGGCTGAGAGATGTGCCTGCGAGAAGGGAGAGAGGGGGCCCAGCGGCCCAGCCGTGAGTTTATGCTGTTTCTACCATCTTGCACTTCACAAAACCCTACAGCAGTTTCCCTGTGAATCCCGAGGATGGTCTGTCCATAAATGTCATTTATGGACATTTCGGGAATGGTGATAGTGTGCTTGTGGTAGTGGATAGGTGGTCCTAGCCCACATCCTGAAAGTAATCCTATAGCAACAGGAATAGGAAAAGTGAGTTGTACACATTACCCATCCATTTTTAGATGCACGCCATGGAAACAAAAGGCACTGAATGTAGAGCTCTACTTCCCATAAAAGTGGACCTTGTGACCAACATAAATAACAAACATAGCGCGCAGACAACCCTGCCCCTGCTGTTGGGGACAGTTAACCAGGGAGGGGGCCCCTCACAGGGACAATGGGGGTGAGCTACTGTAAGTTAGAGGCCTCATACCAAAATGCACCCCCCACCACAGACACACACACATACAGGCAGATTCACTGATATGCAAGCATACAGTAAGCCCCTCCTATCCCTAACTAGATGACATCTCCGGAAAATGCCAGGATTTTGATGATCTGACACTACCTCAGTATTTAGTCCTCCGTGAACTGAGGTTCACCATAAATAACCCCTTTTTCATGGTAGGTGCTAGACCTAAAGTTCACAATATTCATTCACCATACAGTAAAATACTGTGTATATATATATATATATATATAAATTCTATACATTAGAAGTTAGAATATATATATATTCTAACTTCTAATGTTTCTACAAAGTATACTTCAATTTATATATTTTTTAAAATTACTTTGTTTGTAGTTGTAGGATTACATTTTATGTAATCCATTTTTTAATAAAAAATGTAAATATATTTTAAATACTACAGCAAACTGGAGGGTTGAGGGTTTAACTAAAGTTCCTTTGCTCACACACAGCTGTCTGTTCATTAACCAGGTGCTTTCTCCTCAGAGAGATTCTTTACATTCTTACACTCACAGGCAATGGTACTCGTAAGTGCTCTCATTAGTTTAATGGTCACAAACCAGTGGTTTTTGGTGGACTGCAACTGCCCAACACTGTCCAGGTGTTCGGCATAATGACCCCTGACCCGATGGACAAGATGCTTCTCGCCTGCTTGGGTCTTCACCCAGAGGCACACACATAACACACAGAACACATACATCAACACAGAAAAGGGAACATTTCCACATTTTTTTGTCTGTTTGAACAATGCTCATGCTGTCATATTTTCCTTTGCCATCGCTTAAGGAAAGATGTCACTGAAGGAAATTTAACAAATCTCATCTGGGCTTCTCTTCCATTCTTCAGGGGAAGAAAGGTCGTCCTGGAGAAGACGGATCCCCAGGGCTTAGAGGCCAGAAGGTTCTTTTCTTATCTCAGTGGGGTTCCCCTTTGGTTTATGCAGCATCATTCTGTTCATTCCTATACCAGCATGGAATAGGCCAGAGGTTCTCAAACTGCTTGACCTAATGAACCTTTTGTTTTAATATAATAACACAACAGCATAAATGCATGCAGCGTTAACAGCAATAAACACGATAATCAAAGATAATCAAACAACATTAGAAAAGATAAAAAAGATGACATATTGTAATTAAAAAGATTTCTTCACAATTTTGAAATCATATCATAACCCCCAGAGCATTTTGCGACGTACTGTAGGGGTCCCCACCCGCGGTTTGAGAACCACTGGAACAGGCAGTTCACCATAACAAGCGCTATTTGGCATCATTGTGATCCTTTTATATTAGGGTGAAGCAGGATTGAGTGGGCTACCTGGGAGAGAGGGCACTGAGGTAACCACCAACAAAAAGTAGATTCACTGTATGTGTGTGAGTACTGAATACCAGTGTGTACGCCTAACGTCTAACGTTACCAATTGTGTTCACCCGCAGGGAAAACCAGGTTACAAGGGAGAGCAGGTATGTGAGTCCGTTTGGTGCCGATGTTTTGGCGTTTCGGAGTTACTTTGAGTCTTGCATAATCCTCTTGTCCTATACAGGGAGAGAGAGGCGAGTGTGGCACTCCGGGGCTCAAAGGCGACAGGGTATGGAAGCTACAGTATTTGCTGTTTATGTGCACCTACACATGCTTCATGGGGAAGGATAGTCTAGTCGTCTAGGTGTTGGACTCCCAGCCGGAAGGTCGTGGGTTCGAGCCCCAGAGTTGGCCTAGCTGTAAGCATCCTTGAGCAGGATGCCTAACTCTCATATGCTCCATTCAATAGCACCATGTAATTGTATATCGTTTTGGATAAAAGCAGCTGCTAAATGACCTAATTGTAATTGCTTCATGTCATGACTTTAACAACTGCCACTTGCTGTACATACTGTGTTGAATATTCGATCAGTTCCCTTCCCTGTGTTGCGTCGATTAGGGTCCTGAGGGTCCAGTTGGCACAAGAGGAGTCAGAGGTCTGCAGGTGAGCATCAGTTCAGAACCTAAACAGGTTTTATATGTGTGTACCTGTTTCATCATTGTAGCCAGGCACAAAATATACCATAACATTAGTGGGACTTATTTAACCACAATATATTTCCACTACGTAGTCCCAGTCATCAGTAAACTACCAGCTTGAGGTCCTTGACATCAGAACTGGATAGCATATTTTCCCTTTTTGGGAAATACTAGTTTAGTATTGCAAATTCTAAGTGGGCATATAAATATTCTGTCCAGAAATTATGTCTTCCAGAAATTATCTGCAGACAAATTGGGTTAAACCACATAATGTAATGCATCCCCCTCAAACACACACACACACACTGTCTAGAGACAACATCCAGATGTTTATCCTCCAGCAGAGCAAGCATATTCACGGTACTCATGTCTCTGTGCTGTTCCATCCCAGGGCTTACCAGGACCACAGGGAGACTTCGGACCAGAGGGCCCGCAGGGAAAGCAGGTTGGTGGCTGTTAGGAGGCCGTGAACAACTCTTCATCAGGCATCATGTGCGGTGACCTTTACGTTTCCCTTTTATGAGTTTATGAGACGCTTGGAGATTGAACACCCTTGGTGTTTTACCAAGCAGCGGAGGGGCCTGCCTCCCTGGTAATAGGCACCTGTGTGAACACTTGGCCACAAGCCAGCCTCTTAACCTTCATTACTGTTATTCGCCAGCGGCCAGATGAACTACCACCAAGTCAATCCCGTAACAGGTCCCCCTAATGGCTGGCATCCTGTATCTGAACACACACTGGGTGTTGCCTAAAGCATTGTCAGCTTCCTTGGCACGGAGAGACGTTAATAACACATATTAACGTCGAAGAATACATTCGGTCTCTCATCATGCAGGAGCATGCAGGTGTTACGGCAGAGAGCCAAGATGATGGTGGTCCCTTCTACGGTGACCTAAGTTGGAGGTACCGCTACCTAAGATATCAGAAAAGAAACCAAATTCTACTTCTTATGATCCGCTGTGGCTTTCCTAAAATATTGATAGCCTACTTGAAGCAGCATTAAGCTGATTGTTTTCATGTTTTCAAGTGCTCCTATGAACACATGCTATCATAAAGTGTCATTGGGGAGTATACCTGCACCACCCACAGTCATTGTTTCATCATTTCACCTCTGTGTTGTCAAACCCGGACTACGTCTTAGCTCGGTCTATATGCAGCAGCTAATCTGTCTGCCCTTGGGGATGCATCGGCATTCATGGAGAGATGCGCAGGGAGGCGGTGGGAAGTGGGGAGTGGGCTTTGGGCATATTCACAAGTTTGTTTTAGTCTCTCTTCTGCCCTCTAGCGGTCCGAAGTTGATCAGTGCAGGTTTATTGTAACAGCATCATTAATCATCAGCATCATTACTGTATACTGTATACTGTATGTGCAAACCCCAGAGCAAAGGTAGATGAATTCATATAGAGTATACTTAGAAATGTTATTCTGTTTTATATGTTAACACTCATGCTCTGTTTAAGCTTGTTACCAGGTTAGAAGTATGCTTTATCTTCTTATTTTTTACTTAGCACCAATGAAATCCCATAATTACTGCAAACGTTGATGTAAACAGCCTCCAGTCATAGCTCTTTGTTGTCATTAGCTCTGTATAGCTGAGCTCAGACAAAAATGGAGCTGAAGACAATGTCTAGTTGTGACTTGCAGGAAGGCGTCAAATGGCTTGCCCACCACCCCATTTAGAGACCATATATTTACCTAATGATTTAGAGCAGGGTGTATCACATTCTTGATATACCATATTTCAGTGTTTAAAACATATGTGTGTGTATTTGAAATTGATATCATAAATAGTTATTACTAGAAAGGATCCCTGATCCTCTGACCTACACTGTGTCTACCTAGCCTGTTTGTTCCATGTGAGATTGTGCTCACATTGGTGTCTATCTCTATCTTTACTTTGTCATATTTGTAATCGCAGGGTGAGCGTGGCCTACCTGGTACTTCTGGGCACCAGGGCGAACCTGGTATCGGACTTCCCGGACCCAAGGTAGACGTTGTTGTAAACTCTATGTAAACCTGTATTGTGCTATAGCATGTGACTCTGTGAAGCTCCGGGCTTACCTGTGATGTACTCCACCCCTTCTTTCCCCTCCCGTTTATTTCCAGGGCGACATGGGATTTCAGGGCCGGCCTGGTCCTCACGGTCCAACAGGGATAGGTGAACCTGGCCCTCCTGTGAGTACGAAGGAGAAAAACACTCCATGGCCACATTTGTGTGTGTGTGAGATCCACATCACCTCCCTGTGACCATGTCCGGGTGGAGACTGTGGGTAACATGAGCTGTAGAGCATAGACAAAAGCCTTAAAGTAATGTTTTAGTGATGCCAGATTCTTTTACAGGGGCCTCAAGGACCACAGGGTGTTCAAGGAGAAAAAGGACCCCAAGGCGAGGGGTTCCCCGGGCCAAAGGTATGATTGACTGTCATTACAGAAGGACGTAACACCATGGAAACATATTCTCTGTCCCAATTGGAACACCAGTGCCTTGTAAACCCTTCTTTTCCATAGAAGGCTGCATTGTGAGATACCCTACACCACATTTCATATACAGTATATAGTGATAAGCTTAACATAATCCTGCGTTTCTACAACAAATGAGCTGCAACTTTCAAAAGTTAAAACCATACACTGTTCTGACCCACTGACGCACAACTCACACAACACTTACTTACAGTGTCATCCGTGCATTAAAACTGTAAAAACAATATTTTCCTCAAGCTGCAACCTGTTTCAGTTTGGACTCATAGAATAGCTGCAGAAAGCTAGTGCAAATATCCCATTCAAGAGACCTGGAATTAGAAAGCATAAGATAAAACCGGTATATACCTAAATACATAAATGTAAAGAAGAAAACTAGAGATGTATTAGAGAAATATACTGTATATTAACATGGTGCATCATTAACATTAGGAATAAGAGAAAGTCAAAGTCAAAACCTGTGTGTGAACTTGATCACGGCATGGCATTTATGTGGTTAGTGGGTGCTTTCTAATGTACATCTTTATTGGTAAAAGTAGACCTTAGGAAATGAACACCAAGTACATAATAACTTCTTATTAAGACCCATTGGTTTTAATGTGAAAATCAAACGTGCACAAAATGAATGCGTTCCCCTCTGTACATCTGCATTACATCACATCTCATTGCTATTCAGGCTACTAACATGGTTCCCCTCTGCACCCTCACTTTCAAATTGCTCTGCTGCACAGTAGACCACATAGCAGACATAGGAGGGATCCAAAGACACAATTGCATTCCTAGTGCGTAGGATCACTTCATTTCATTTCCAAGGGTAACAGGTACCAACATGCTCTATCTCCATACGTTCCTGACTGAGAACAATGTGGATTTGGCCGTAAACCAACAACAAGAAGCTGTGATAGACAGGTTGGTGTTATGTTCTGTCTTTGCTCTGCAGGGTGACCGCGGACTTGTCGGGCCCAGGGGGGCTCGTGGGCAGACAGGAGCAGGAATCAAAGGAGAAACGGTAGGTTGTAAACACATCACTTAATAAATACCACTCAGCAAAGAATCTAATGAAATCCATAAAGTCTTGAGGTCCTTTAGGCTTGATTATACAGCTGGCTCCTGGAAAGACAAACTCGAGACAGAACAGAGCAGATGGGAAAGTGTAATGACTGTGGTTACTGTGGGAAAATCTGTGGGATGTCACAGCATTTACTGGTTGACAGGAAAAGATGTGAATTCGTGAAGCACAATTATATATATTTAATAATATAGTAAAATCTACAGCTACAGTATACTGTATATTATAGTTATATGTGATATAGAGCTGAAGCTACACTTAAGGCAGATGTCTTGGGGTTTAATTACACCTAACAGATGAGGGCTTTGTAATCACAAGCAGGAGTAAATATAGAAGGTTGTCATTTTAGATATTCTTACTGATCTTTCTTTAGGCCTTATGATTGTAATGTAATGTGTTTTTCATACATTGTTGACAGTTTCAAATGTATTTCAATGTGTTTTTACAAACATACATTTAATGTCAATCTAAGAAGCGTGGCATCTCAGAGTCTTCCTTGGTTCAGAAAAATATAACCACAACAGTAGTTAGAGATATTACAAACATAATATGACAAATTAACTATTGAAATATTGAATGTACTATTGAAATGCTTAACCCACTGCACAATGAAGTCATTTGATCTGACCATGGTATTGGACCTTTAGGGTGAGCTGGGGCCCCCAGGATTACCAGGACCAATTGGACCAATGGGCGTGGGCATACAAGGGGAAAAGGTCCATACGTTATTTAAACACATTCAAATAATGAAATGATCACTTTCTGGTGAGACACTGATGCAGAACGTGGATACTGTTCATCAGACTGCATTCACACTGTACATACAAGCACAAAAGCATATTTTTGTTTTGACTCAGGGAGTGGAAGGGCCCAGAGGACCACCAGGAGTCAGAGGAGTTCCAGGCGAGGGTTTACCAGGGCCTAAGGTTTGTCAAAGCACCATGGACGTGTAGCATTACGTGTGCACACGTGCAGGGGATCTAAATCTGATGAGGGGTCTACAGCCTTTTACAACAGGGGTGCTCAAAGTCGGGAGTCGCCAAATGCTATTGGGTAAACATTTATTAAGTCCCGTACAAAAAAAATGCACATATGATCACACGTGGTAAGATGTTTTATGGGTGTTCGTATCTTATTATCACAGTTATTACTGTGAGTTAGTGTGTGAGTGACTACATACGTACAGCAAAGGGAAAACTTATTTTGGGGCAAAGGGTCCCCAATGTTTTAAGAACTACTGTTTTACAGGGAGACCAAGGTTTGCCAGGAGAACAAGGAGAAATGGGAGAGAAAGGCATTGGTGAGCCCGGTTCTAAGGTAAGTTCGCTCAGCCTTCTACTGTAAGGAAGAATCTTGGCAAACCAACAACTGCATGAGACAATTTAACTGGTACACATACAAACGTGTTCTGCTCTTTTAGGGGGAGCCTGGTGCATTTGGTTTGGGGGGATTGCCTGGTCTTCCTGGGGAAGATGGGGCTCCAGGACAAAAGGTACTGCGTGGTGTATCATTATGACAATGACATTATAAACATGGGCATCACTTCTACTTCAGTAGACAAAGGGATCTCTTGTCTACTGGCTTACACTGGGAAGGGCGGGGTTATATTCAGCGAATAGCAAAGATGCTGATGAGATAGATGTGATCTGGATTGTATATACCATTCCTTCCCCAGGGTGAGCCAGGTTTCCCTGGCCTAAGAGGTCCTGAGGGGGCTTCAGGAGTTGGTACTCAAGGAGAAAAGGTTAAATATGCACTGTATCCATAAACTGTACTGTACTTAGTCATAATAGTGTAATAGATATTTAATGAAAACAATTTGAATGTCTCCCAGGGCGACCAGGGACAGAGGGGTGTCCGTGGGTTACATGGACCTCCTGGGCTCTCTGGACCCTCAGGACCAAAGGTAAATGTCGGAAAACATGTATTAAACCATAAAAATTCTTCTTTCTTTGTTTTGCTTTTTACTTGTAGTGTTAAAGAACTGGGAAAACGTGAACTTTAGACACTCCTGCCCTCTGTCTTTATCTTATGTCATTGATTTTGTTCATGGTTTCGTGCCACAGGAGTGTTGAATTGACCCAAATACTTGATGCATGAGGTTAACTTTTCTTCCAGGGTGAACCTGGCACACCAGGCCGGTTGGGATTTCCAGGACCGCAGGGGCGAGCCATAGCAGGTTCCAAGGTAAAAGCTACTCGTCTGTTATTGCTCTCCACTGAACTGTTGCTACCTACTTGTTGCTAACAAATATCATAGGCAGTACTGTCTTTTTCCAGGGTGATGTAGGTCCTCCCGGTCCCTCTGGGCCCATTGGGGAAACAGGCCATGGACTGCCGGGTCCAAAGGTGTTTTTTAAATCACTACACTATAGATTGAAACTCTGACTTGGTATATTGAAACAGAACATATCCATGTGCTGTATTTACTTTGTATCCTGGGGGGCAGGATAGTCTAGTGATCTAGGTGTTGGGTTCAAGCCCCAGAGTTGGCCTACCTGTAAGTATCCTTGAGCAAGATGCCTTACCCCTATCTGCTCCATGTAACACCAGCATGTAATTGTAAGTCGTTTTGAATAAAAGCGTCTGCTAAATGACAAAATTGTAATTGTAATTGTATCAGTAGACCATTATTCTACAGTGTGTTTAGTTAGTGTAGATGTGATAAGTTACCATCCCTGTGCCATGCTTTACCAGGGAGATCGTGGTCAGCCCGGTTCACCAGGCCCGCTTGGTCCAAAAGGCAATGGCTTTCCTGGCCCTGTGGTTTGTACAACCCTCACATCCAAATATCACAGCATTCAATGGGGGCGGGAGTCTGTCAAAGAAAAAAAAAGGCTTTTGCAAAGGCAGTACAGGTCAGCAGTAAGATCACAGGTGTCCGGCAAAGCACCGTGTCTGCTGATAAACTGGTTTTAATGGCCTCGTTTTGGAATTGATCTTGCTGTTTGAGATGTTGTAAACAAGAGATTGCATCTCCTTGCACTTTTGCCAAGTTGTCAAAAAATAATTCAAAATCCCTCCCAGTTTCTATGTCACAACTGGGAGGCAAATAACCAATCATCTCCAACTTCGAAAGTGGATAAACTCTTATGTCATTCATATCATGACTGCTGCACGTCTGAAACTGTTAATGTCTTGTCATTCCTTGCACTGCATTTATTCATTTCATTGTTTGTTTATGTTTTGTTAACCATTACTGTCACGCTGCAAAACAAGTAGAAAACAAGTAGAACTTGAGCAAATTACCACTGTGTGTTTATCATTTCCTGTGGCTATAGGGTCTTCCAGGCCTGCCAGGCGTCCCAGGCGATCAGGGCCCTGAGGGGATAGGAATTCCCGGTCCCAAGGTATGTGTGACATGCGTGCATGTTTGCTTGTGTGCATGGAAGTTGCTTTCATTATCTAATACTAATGTGAGGTTTTCTTTTTCAGGGTGACCTCGGCTTCAGAGGGTTACCAGGATTGCCCGGCCCACCTGGAGAGGGCATTCAAGGACCACCAGTAAGAAAGACTGATCAATCTGTCTAAGCTAGTAAAGTAATACATTACTCACAATAACTACTAATATTAGTAGTTGGCTTTTATATACAGCTGTTTCAAAACATAAACAGTGAGCTGGGGAGGATATTTGGGGGCGATATAATGCAGCCTGTACCTTTAAACTATCATAACAATATAGACTTTACAGGAGTTTGAGGGCTATTATTAACCTTTTCTAGGGTAACATTGGGAGGCCAGGACAACCAGGCCCAATTGGACCTCCAGGGGAGGGTATTCAAGGCCCAAAGGTAAATATGATCTCCAGTTAATTTTAACACATGTATAGCAATGCCAACAAATTCCACAGTTCCACAATATAAAATATATATAAAATGAAAAAAAAATCTAATTTCAGGGTGAGCCTGGACCACTAGGTGTGACCGGGCCTAGAGGACCACCGGGAGAGGGGTATCCTGGCATTAAAGTACATTTTTTAAGTATTTTAAGTATTTAATCAATACCGGATGACCTGCCCTGACCACAGACTACCATCTCCACATTACAGGGTGACCGCGGTTTACTGGGAGACAGAGGTGTGAAGGGGCTAAAAGGAGAAATGGGAGATTCTGGAGTTGCTGGCATTTCAGTAAGTACATTTGCAACTACTGTATATCATAAGCTACAAATAGTTTTCAAATCAGTTTCTTTCCTATTGAAGAGATAATGATTATTATCCGCAATGGTGTAAAATGACTGTTTTTGTTTACTGTTTTACTATTTTAAGAAAGAAAAACAAAGACATTATTTCTCGTTTTTTCCTCAAACTCAAGGGCAGAGCAGGAGAGAAAGGAGAACCTGGCCTCACAGTAAGTTGCTCTACTGTGAACCGTCATACAACTAATTTACTGGTAATATGTTGATGTATCATTTCCTCTCTTATCTTTTTCAGAGAGAAGACATTATCAAATTGATCAAGGAAATATGTGGTGAGCATCTACAGTATATTGCATCTATAAACATGTTGCAGCAGCACAGCAAACCAGAAGTGTGGACGTTAGCACCATCTACTGGTTAAACACTGGTTATTGCAATTGCTTTATCTGATTGGCTCAGATTAGTACCAGGTCACTCACTGTGGAAAGTAATGTCACCATGGAAAGTGACATTACTGGGCCCTAATGTATCATCTACAGGTTTCCAACCCATACATGGTGCTGTACATACAGTGGGATTTGCTTGTTTATATTTCTATTGTGTTTGGTTTGGTATCTGCATTTTAGGGTGCGGCATCAAATGCAAGGAAATGCCGATGGAGCTTGTGTTCGTCATTGACAGCTCAGAGAGTGTCGGTCCTGAGAACTTTGAAATCATCAAGGACTTTGTCACAAGGCTGGTGGACCGGACCACGGTTGGACGCAATGCCACCAGAATTGGACTGGTCCTCTATAGTCTGGATGTCAAATTAGAGTTCAATCTGGCTCGGTACACGACAAAGCAGGACGTTAAGAATGCTATAAGGAAGATGTCTTATATGGGTGAGGGCACCTACACTGGCACTGCCATCAGAAAGGCCACTCAAGAGGCATTCTTCAGTGCCCGTAGTGAAGTCCGGAAAGTAGCCATTGTTATCACAGACGGACAGACAGACGAACGCGAGCCTGTTAAATTAGAGATTGCAGTGCGTGAGGCTCATGCTGCCAGCATTGAGATGTATGCTGTGGGAATTGTCAATTCCTCCTCTCCCACACAGTGGCAGTTCCTGAGAGAGCTCAATCTCATCGCCTCTAAATCTGACGATAAACACGTGTACCTCATTGATGACTTCAATACATTACCAGGTAAAAAACACATTTTAATGCAATGAACATATGGGCACGTATGGTTGACAGATAATTAAATTGATCATAAGAATTGAGTGATCGCGCTTTTCTTTTTTCAGAACTGGAGTCCCAACTGGTAAGCCAGTTCTGTATAGATGAGAATGGTGCCCCTATCTACAGTCGCATTACAAACGGGCATAGAAATGGAAACAACAGGCATGGTAAGAACGGACATGGTAAGAACGGGCATGGAAGCAACGAGCATGGACAGGACAACAATGGATATAATGCTCTCGAGAACAACGAATACGATGGCAAAGGCTATGGCAATAATAATGATAGAAAAACTGATTATAACAACAATGGTTACGTGACCTACCAAGAGGAGATTCTACACCAGAGACGCGCCGGTACCCAGACCCACACCCGGTTCCGTGGTGACACCTTTGCACTGCCAATAAACCCCGGTCCCCTCCCACTACAGGTGGGTACCATTGCCTTACATGAAAACGTGAAATGTTTCGTGAGTGCCTATAAATACATGTTACGGTGTATTTACAACGTATTTACGGTGTTTGTCTTTGAGCAGGTAGACGAGGATGACGATGGCGAAGATTTAGACTTGGACCGGACCCACGTGCGTGGAAATAAACCCGTGGCTGTAGTTAACAATACAGCGTCCGTGTTGCCCGTACGCGAAGCACAGCCCTCCAGCACAGCAGTCCGGACATCACCTGTATCCTCATCACGTTCATCAGGCTCTGTGTCGTTGTTTAATCAGCTGCCAGCTGAAGTGACTCCTGTCCGAAACGAAGGTTAGCAACAACATAATAACACGTCAAATCTGTATGGGTGCATCTACATGCACCCACTACTTTGTTACAGTATTTGAGTATTGTTTTGTGGTATTTGTACTTTACTCAAGTATGTAACTATCCATTTACTTTTTTACACATATAATTTATACTTACAATTAGGTCATTTAGCAGACGCTTTTATCCCAAAGCGACTTACAATTACATGGTGCCATTACATGTAGCAGATAGGGGTTATAGGCATCTTGCTCAAGACTCAAGGCTCAAGGATGCTTACAGGTTGGCCAACTCTGGGGCTCGAACCCACAACCTTCTGGCTAGGAGTCCAACACTCAGACCACAAGACCATCCTGCCCTGCCCCCTATACTTCTACACTACTACAGTTACCATGACATTACATTACATAAAACCAAAAAATATATGTGTTGTCATCTAGCCAATCATTTTTTATTTATTCTGGCTTCTTAAATAAATGTACCTTTTAGGAAAAAGAGTGGATATCTTAGACTTTGGCTGGGTGCTGTACCACTGACTGGTGGTATGTAGGCTGTATAGCTACTGAGGCACACAGACAAATCTCCACACACAAAACACAACACGCATTTGTAACTGTAACTGATTACTTGTATGTACTGTATTTCCAGCTCTTGGAGCAAAATACTTTAACTGTTCAGCCATTAATATCTATGTAGTCATTTACAGATTTTTTTTACACATTTACAAATCTAATTACGCAAACACGGCTTGAGATACAGTTACACAATTCTCCATTCAAATTTGTAAATAGTTTTGCTACAATAATGGCCCCCTAACGGTACTTTTACTCATGTAGTATTGGAAAATGTTTCACCTTTACTTAAGTCAATTTCCAGCTCTATAGGATTTTACTTTTTCCACCCCTGCATACACTATTTGTTTATTGATTGTCAGAGTACGCTCCTGTTGATGCTCGCTGTAACCTTGGCTTGGAGCAAGGAACCTGCAGAGATTATACCATTCTTTGGTATTACGACTTGCAGGCTAATGCCTGTGCACAGTTCTGGTATGGAGGCTGTGGTGGAAACAACAACCGTTTTGAGACAGAAGTTGAATGCAAGAGGACATGTGTTTTATACAAGACAGGTAGGTCTAAATCCTATACATCTCAAACAGCAAAATTGTTCTTATTTCTATTATCCCTAATTTTCTTTCCTTGCAGCTGGATAAACAAGAAGGAATGTTTGGGTCTAATCTGATGAACCCACTGGGACCAGACAAAATGAAGTGTACTTTTTAAAATCATTTAAAATTTCTACTTTTGACTTTTGACACTAGCTACTACATTTTCCTCTAATCTCAGAGACAGTATTTACTATTACCTCAAAGAAATTGTATTGTGGAACATTTCAGGTGTGCTTTTATTTTATTTTTTGTATGTTTATGTGCTAGGAAAGAAGTGACAACTTAATTAGGCTATACCATTTAGGCTATACATTTCAGGCTGATATACACATCATTTACATATACCTTTCTGATAATGTGCTGCTATGATTACAAACTTTTTTTTATAGCTGTACTAGGACATACATTTGTTTACTATGTTTTGTATTATTTTGCAAATGGAACCATATGCTCTGAGTGTTTGCTGTGTGTTTACTGTATTGTTTTTTTTAATATTATTTCGTTTGTAGCCTACTGTATTTATCCATTTGGGTCATGACAGGGAGCTCAAAACAGAGAACAGTTTAGTTTTTTTAATGAACACACTATAAGCAAATAGATTTGGTCTATTTGGAGAATGACATATAAAAAAATGTGCTAACTTTTGTCGGATCTATTAAGGCCCTCTCTTTTGACCATTATTAAATTGAAAATGTAATTGTGTTTATGTTTTCATTAATAAAACATTAAAATTGGTTGTCATATTGATTTATCTGTAAACGAGACCTATTCAACCTTATCAATCGCAATCAAACGTTGCGTGCAGCAGCAGTTCTAAAACACAGCAGTACCATAGACTGTATAAGAGCAGTATACTACCATGGTCTTTATACTGTACATTCTCTGTACCAGTAGGTGACGCTAGTACACGTAAACGATTATTTTCATTCATGGCATACACAATAATGCCTGTCCCTTTCGCTTGCCGTCTGTTACTAAGGGGATACTGACGCCGAGAGGATCCTACAGATTAGCTAGACATCAAGCTAGTAGGCCTACCTTAAATATAAAAGTAGCAACTAACGTGAGATTTACTGCTCTCATGGCTTCTGCTTTAGATGCGCTTTGGGAAGATCGAGACGTAAGGTTTGACATAACAGCACAGTAAGTTTTATCTTCGTCCGTGCTAGTGCAAAACCATAAAACACTGTAAACATCGTCGGTATTCAAGCAGGTGATTAACTAGCTAATTGACTAATCACTAGCCATATTCTGCTATATTAAACAAATTCTTCCTATTATTATATATAATAAAGGTATAGGTGATGTCATGTAAAGCATTGAAAATGCCATGTGCTCCATCATCCATGTCAATGTGCTGTAATAGAGAAACCCATATTCAGCTATTTTCATGTAGGCCTAAACTAAAATACTTAAAATATGTATTCTGTATTTCAGGCTATGTAGAATGAAAAATATGAAACATAGAAATAATGCATGTATATTTCCTATTCGTAGAAATTTTAATTGTTCTAACAAACTGTTAAAAAGATTCTGTATCAGATCGTGTTAAACGAAAAGTGTTTGTCCTGCCTTGTCACCCGAGTTCTTCAGCTATGCATGCTAAAAAAAATGATGCATGATACTAGATTCTTTCGTTGTTTTTTTTCTGACAATAATTATTCTCTAATTCTCTCAGCCAGCAAGAACTGCAAAAGGCTTCACTCCTGCAACCTTTCAATAGCTGGACTTGTTTTAGTGTGTCATACCATATCCATCTCCTTACAGGCAGATGAAAACTCGCCCAGGAGAGGTACTGATAGACTGTCTTGACTCTATAGAAGACACGAAAGGAAACAACGGCGATAGGGGTAGATAAACATTACTAAATACTATGCTAAATAAAGAATTTCAAGTCATCGCGTTTTCCTGACTATAGACATCTGTAGAGATTATTTTATAGATGTCTATGGTCCTGGGTCAGTCCTGGCAATGTCCATTTTCTTTGGCAGGAAGGCTCCTGGTAACAAACCTGAGGATCATTTGGCATTCTTTGGCTCTGCCAAGAGTCAATTTGTGTGAGTAGATCTGCATAATAAGATGTACTTACAGTAAATATGGTGTTAACATGTGACCTCTGTCCTGCATGACAACAAGAATAATAAATAAATAAATCAAGTTAATTTGGATCTGTTTAAGAAACATTTCCTGCCATTTCATATAGACCTGACTTTTTTTATTTTTTTGTTTTCAGCTGTGGGCTACAATTCCATTATAAACATCACAACAAGGACAGCTAACTCTGTAAGTCCATTTTATTTATCATTGCCCCAATATAGTATATTTACATCTTCAAAATACCTTGTGTTTCTTTGCTTCATTCAGTAAACTTTTTCAACATGGATAAGATGGTACACAACATAAATGTAGACAATGCTGGACGAAACTTCTTGATGTTTGAGGAGTAAATGTTCTTTTCTAGAAACTGAGAGGCCAGACAGAAGCGCTCTACATCTTGACAAAGTCCAACAATACTAGATTCGAGTTCATTTTCACAAATGTGGTTCCCGGAAGTCCAAGGCTATTTACTTCTGTCATTGCTGTACACAGGTACATCCTTAACCAAAAATGTTTTATAGTCATATATAACACCACGTGTCAAAATACAAGCCATGTTTTCTCATTTAAATCTGTATCTTGCTTTATTGTAGGGCCTATGAAACCTCAAAAATGTACCGAGACCTGAAATTGCGAGGAGCCCTTATTCAAAACAAGCAGCTTAGACTCTTGCCTCAGGAACAAGTGTATGACAAAATTAATGGAGTTTGGAATTTGTCCAGTGACCAGGTATGGTTTTTCTCAAAGTTTAACTAAAGAAATGTTACATCAGTCTTTGTAAAAGGATCAATTGTTCTTTCTATCTTTATGTAATTATGTCAATTTGTTGATTTCTTTATTATAGGGTAATCTTGGAACCTTTTTTATCACTAATGTTCGGATTGTGTGGCACGCCAATATGAATGAGAGCTTCAATGTCAGCATTCCTTATCTACAGATTGTAAGTGTGCCAAATCTTGCTATCCAAAACTTCATGCTTTCTAATATTTAGGGCTACAATTTCAATGCCGCCAAAGAGAGGTGCACCGATACCAATCTTTTATGCTAAAGAAATTTTTATTCGAGTGCCTTCTCTACAAAGCCAGTAGCCAGCTACAAGCAGTGACCGTCTGGCTAACTGACAACAAACTAATCTAGCTTGGCTAAGTAAACTTAAAGGGCATAAATCTTTTTTTTTTTAAATACATAAATAAATAACTGTAGAAATAAATAAATGAAGAAATTGATGCATAAATTAATAGAGAAATAAATATAATTAAATGCAATACATTAATTTAATTATACCCTTTTTCATATATTTATGAATTTCAAAATTTATTTATGTATTTATTTATACTTCTGTCATTTTTGGTCCTCCAAAAATAACATAGTGTACTCGTAATTGGAAGCATTAAATTATGATGCCAATACAAGTATGAGTATTTACCGTGCAGTATCGGCTTGATACGAGTGCCAACAAATAGTATCTGTGGCCTAAGGGGTTAGGCATCTTGCTCAAGGATGCTTACAGGTAAGCATCCTTG
>JAOEHI010006267.1:0-70823 GCA_025447815.1 Percopsis transmontana | reverse complement strand
CAAGGGCGGGGCCAGGGAGAACACAGGAAACAGGCAGACACACTAGGGGAACATGAAAACAGACTTAGGGAAAACCAGGAAACAGACTTAGGGAAACCAAGAGACAGACCAGGGAACAGGCAGGATCGTGACAAAATATGATACATTTTGGCAAATAAAACAACATTTCCTGAAAAATGTGTTCCTTTTTGAAGCACCCATGGACAACATTTGTCTTTGTAGTGACACCTTTTGTTGTAATTTAAATTGTTATAGCAAATAAATGAAAGTCAATGTAAGCTTTAGTTTTGTGTTGTATGGAATCCAAACCATGCTTGTACTGACAACATCCTTGTCCTTAAGGGCTTTAGAACAGCTTTTATGAGTAGGGACACCACCTCAATAGCCAACATTAGTTATCGTCAGTCTCACACAAAAAAAAAACACAATTTAACTTTTTGTTTTTATGTTTCGAAACCACCGTCCCTCCAGAATAACAATCCTCACGAGTGGCTACAAGTTGACCTGCTGAGAGTGCGGCGCATCACAGGGGTGGTGACGCAGGGAGCGCACTCTCTACTGACCCAGATGGTTGTGACTGAATTCTCTGTAACCGTTAGCGAGGACGGGCATTCCTGGAGCAGTGCACTCGACATGGGGTCCCAAAAAGAGAAGGTATCTTTCACGCACATGTACGGCACACACACAATCATTTGTTGCTTCCACGCTATATAAAATGAAACTGTCTCATGAAACAAAATGAGACAGTGTCTCATTTTTCTCATCTGTTCTTGTCCCCTACTTTTCTCTCATCTGTCAGATCTTCATAGGGAACAGCGATCCGGATGGGGAAGCGCTCAACCTGTTTGACCCTCCTCTGTTTGGCCGTTACATACGGATCCATCCGCGGGGCTGGGCCAATGACATCGCCCTGCGCCTGGAGATTCTGGGCTGTGACACGCAGCAGCGCTTCTGAGGATCAGCTCTGCTCAGAGGATCAGCTCTGCACTGAGGCCCAATGTGGCAGAATGTGATAAACACTGACGGAATATGTCCCTGTGTGGATCCTGTGCACAAGCAAGCGGTTATAAAAGCAATGATAACAAATTATAATCAGACACCTCTTGAGGCTACAATCTCTCTCTTTCATAAATACTGTAAATGTCCGTTTTGCTGCCTTTTTTAGAATCTGGTGTCTAGGTGTTTCTTAAATGGACATAAGATTCAAACAGCAGTGGTTGGTCCACCAGCAAGAATAGGTGGTAGCCTACTAAAGGTGTTGTCCGCTATAGTAGGTGAGCAATTTGCAAGTGACAGATTGTATCTTTAAATTATATATTAACAGATTAAGAGAAAGGTGTTTCTTTTTGTAGCATCTTTTTGCATTACTATTCAACTATTATTTTTTCTAGATTTTGTTTGATCATGTGATATCATTTATTCTTGCCATTGCCAGACTGAAGGGATGTATTATGTTGCAAATAATGTATTTTATAGCAAAGGAAAGTCTAGCTATGCCATTTAGTGGAGGCCATTGTTATTTTCCAGCAGACTGAATAGGAAATATTATATGATTTAATAGTAAGCTGTTATTGACAGTATTAAAAGAGGATATTGTACACCGCTTTTCTAAGTAACTAGAGAGCAGCCTTTTGAATGTAACAATGTGTACATAGTTTATAATTGTTTTTTTTTATGGTTGGATGTATACAGTTAGAATTATTATTGTATATGATTGGGAACGTGTATATTACTGTTTACTTGGTTTGTTAGAGTTTAAATAAACTTTTGAACTTATTTACAATAATAATTGTGTTGAATTAATCTCAGACACTGAAAGGTTCCCACCGGAAGAAATGGCACCAACACTCCACTAAAGAGCCTGCAGGGGTAAGGGGAGGGGTAAAGAATTCTGTGAGCCCAGTAAAGATATAGGGGGAGGAGTAGAGACATTTTTGTATCGCTTGTTTCAATGCCTACTGCCTGAAGACATAAAACTTCCTGAGACATAGCATGTATCTGTTCTGTCCTTAATCTTTAGGACAGGAAGAACTTTCTGAGATTATTGGACTTCACATTCTTGTGAAGGGCACACATTGATGTTTCTGTTTTATCTTGGCAGTTAGACCTGTCTGTTTTTTCACTGATAGAGAAATAGCTGTTAGCCCTTTCTTTTATCCAAACCAGCGTTCCCAGCCACTGTTTTCAAGGCTTATCCTCCTCTACCAGGCTTGTGCAAAAGAAAAGATTGATTGAAACATCGTCCTGTTACATGTTTAAATATGTGGTCATGGTGAACAGAGGAAACGGTGTGTGTGAGTCAAGGGTATAGACAAGGATAAAACAATGGGCTTCATTGGAAGGGAAATGTCATGACCAACAAGGTGTGTGTAGTGGGGTGCTACAGCGTGTATCTACGCTTGTTTTTGTATTCTATCTGTGTGAGAGCTGTGAGAAAAAATTTTTTTGAGGATGTCTTCTGTACACTGCAGCTACATGTAAGTACTTTTATCACTCCTTATCAGCTGAGGACGTTTCCTGACAGCAGAGTGTTTGGCTTGGATGACAAAATGACATACTGGACAGGACAAACGTTGGCAGAGTCATGACGACACAGCATACAACTGATTCCTGTAAAAACACTTTTTCTTTACCTGGATATCTACCTGCCAACTATACACAGCCTACCGCCTGGTATGTACAAATTGTGTCCCTTCCCCATTTGCACATGTTGAGAGTTTACTGATTGCCACATTTTTCTGTCACTTAAGGCTTTCCTGTTTTTCACATGTTTTTCTGTTTGTCAACCTTGAGGTTGAAATGTTGTTTTGGGTTGAAACTCCCAGTGCCTATTGGCTTGCATTCCCCAGTACTCCTCCGCCACAGAGCTCAACGACTCACTCATCTTCTCTACCCCTCCACCTCCAGTCATATACACTTTTGTGCACATAAACAATGAGTTAGGGAGGAACTTGGGGGTTGCTGGGGGTGGTATAACAGAAGTATACCTTTAATGTGAAATGAATCCTCATCTGACAGATTGTGAGATTATTACCCATCACATGTCTGCAAAGCTGACTGTGGGACAGCAAAATGTAGCTGTAGTTATTCGGTTACAAGCGAATACTGCATGCCTGCTTGTTTTTTGTAGTAGTTTCAGATACTAACAAGCATTTCTCAATACTGACTTCACTTTTTCAAAATATCAATCATATAATATCTTGAATGTATTTGTAATGTCATAAATTATTTTTAATGCCTATCTAGAACAGTAATGGATAACCTGGTAATTATTTGGCAATGGTTTTTACAGTTGAGAAAAGTGGGGGTTTTAATACAACCCTGAATTTAAGAAATTTGTGTGTGCCCCAGTGTGTGTGGCATGTTTATATTCACACAACTTTCTGTTTTGAAACTAAAAATCCCCAAACAACTATTTCAGAACTTCCCTTACAACATTATACCTACATGTGTCCACATAATGTAAACATGATATATTGCATATTTTAAGTAGCATACAGAATGATATCATTTCTCCCATGCCATTGTGTCAGATGAACAAGGTTTTGAACATGTTTTGACATGTCTAAAAAATAAATTGTATTGTGTAATTCTTTGATTTGCCCAAACTTCTATTTTAAGCTTTTAAAATGTTCTATGTAAATGTATGTCAGATATTTAATTACCGAAGTGTAGGTTCGTTTTGATGTTTTATGATGTATTTTTTTCGTATTATTTTGCCACAGTGCTAGACTCACTATGAATTAAATATAGACAACTATACATATGTATATGTTTTATTTGCTGAAATTTTGTATAATAATCTTATTGAACATGTCGCACTAGGAACTACAGTAGCGTAGAACTAGGCTATTTGATCAGACAAAGTTTAAGAACAGAATTAAGTTAAATAAGCCAAACATGATTAGTCAGTCTGCTCAGATCTAATTGAGTTGTCATGGTCTCAGAGCCAAGTGTTCTAACATTAGTCAAAATCAAGAAATGAGGGAGCAACGCCCTCTACTGGACCATCAATACTTTTACATCAAAATCAGAAATCTCCATATTGACCTTTGCAAGGAGTATCTGTAGTTACTTACTGGAAAAATAACCCATTTTCTAATGCGTAAAAGAGGTTGAGAAAAAAATTGTTAATGCAGTATCAGTGTTAAATATCATGGATTAACTGAGCATGGATAAACTAAAACATTGATCTATCCATAAACTATTTACATGCTGTAAATAGATGACTTGGATGAGAGCTCCAATTATCAGTCTATATGTTACTGTGCCTATGCTCTAAATTGACTTCTAAAAATGTCTTGAACATGGTTCAATGCAGCTCGCTATATTCAGTGCAACTAAATGGTTGACTGCATAAACCAGGGTCAAATAGGGGAATAAAGCACCAAGGGAGACCTGGATGCCTCAATGAACCATGTCACTATGGCAACAAGAGTAGCTCATTTGTACGTTTAGAGCTCAGACTGTACATAGACGAGTGGTTTAACCGCACCTTTGAAAATACATTCACTATGGTTCTATACAGCAAATTATAGCTGTTTTGAAATAAAGAGGAACAGTATTTAAAGCTTGTCTAGGGGTGATTTGTACACATTGTTATGCTAATAAATATAACGACACAACTGCACAAGAAAACCGGTAGATGATAGCAACACATTCAGGTTTCATATTATACATTTATTGTTGCTTTATTAGAAAAAAATAACAATTGTGTTTTCGATAAAGATTAAAAAATAAAAAATACTCGATATAAACACAAAACTGACTTGTACGGTACGAGAGTGTGGGCAAGAGAGTTTGACAACTATAAGAATTGCAAGTTTATCAAAGAGGAAACAAAGACAGTTGAGGTGACATGGTCAAATTGCCTTATATTTAAGACAATGAGGAATCACTGACCTGGGTCTGTAAATTATAAACAAGAGTATAGATCACCAGTAGTTCTAAAAACCATTTGAAGACAGCAATATGACAACAGACAACAGAGAATGTGGTGCTTAAAATTTTGTTGCACAAAAATACATTTTAAAAACAGTTATTATAAAACCATGTGAATGATGCAGAACAACTAAACTAGAAATTCTTCAGGGATAGATAACAATGAAAAGGGAGGATTCTTTCACAAAAAACAGAGGAATGATAACAGTAATTCCACTTCATAATTTATAGACTATGGGCTATCCTGAAAACAGCGAGAATGTGTGTTTACACTTCAAGAAGGTATGCAACCATTTAAAAAAGTAGACCATTTAACCAGATAGCTGTGAATGCAGAAACACATACATGGCATTGCATGAAATGCTACTACTAATACTGGTAGGTTAGATTGCGTTCAAAATCAATAATAATAATAATGGAAACCATTAAATGGATGTCAAATACATGTAGTTTAACTTAATAAGTTTAGACAGTGCTACAAAACTGTGGCTGTGAATCCACTAAGTGCTATACTTACTGTATACCTAAATCCACACATCAATTTCCTATTCCCCTCAGATAAGGGGCCACATTTTCTTCTTCCTATTTGATGTTAGTCTGTTTCACATGTGGTTACTATCTGTGAGCCATAAACCTAAACGTTCAGCATAGACAAAGACTTTGGCAAGCCAACTACTGTCTCAACAGAGACGATGCAGCCAGTATATCACGCTTCAATCATTCAACTCCTATGTCAATGTATATTACCTCTACTCTTATACTTTAACTATAGCTTAGTTATTCATATATTTTTTTCAGTGGTCATCAAATTGATTTCTATGAAGAAAACACAACAATTTAAAGACAATTATTGAGTAAAATCATAATAATAATGCAAAAGATATAGTGATGGTTATCTAAACAAATTTAAGAGTAGTACATATTACATTAACAACAATGATAAATCAAGGGTGATTACAGCGAGTGCTGAGTTTGTTGTGATAGACCCCGCATATATAGCAAGCTGAAATAATTATTACAACCAAAGAAGGAACGCAAAGCAATCTCTTGTTTCAAAAAATAATTGACCATAACCAATTACGTAAGTGACTACTTTGAAACCAAAAATTGCATGTACAGCACATGGGCCAATGGTTATACTCAATATAGTTTTGCGTAGTATTCTCTACGGTGTACCAACCACTGCTGACTGAGGCAAAACATGTCACCTATGTGACAGTAACACAATTCTTCCAGAAATGTCACACCTGATTAGCAGGTTGTAAAATGGAAAAGCTTTCACAGAGTAAATCATTATAGTATTATCTAATTCAGCGGTAAATAGCAGCTAAATGGATTTATTTACAAGATTTGCATGACCTTATGATTGTAGCTCCACAGCTTAGCTAAGTCTACCTTCACTGAGGAGTATATTAGGTACAGTAAATTGTATAATTATGTTACTAAACAATTTTTAAGCACAACAGGGAAGGGGACATCTTGGAAACGTCTCTATTCCCACGTTTTAAAAGTTTTTCCATGTGGCGTAAAAAGAGACACTAATGAGGTTGCAGAGATGTTAAGGTTGATTGAGAACATGTTTTTGGCAGCTAGTACTGTCGCCCAGGGCTAAAGTGCAGCCATGTGGTTACACCACTACACTTAACATGAAAAATGCCATTGTGTCTCACTGTATGAGGTATAGGTGCACATTTACTACTTAAAACCTTTTGTCCTATAGAAATTTCTCCCAGGAGCTACACTTAGCGTTGGGTTAGAGTTTTTAGGCCCTAAAGCATTGTAACACAAAAAGCCAACTCAAAGAAAGCTTCAAAACCCAAGGAAAGCACGGACGGAATAGAAGGATTTCCTGTAAGGATACAGTATACAGTAGGTTTACTATACCTTGAAGCCTTTCTCTGTTTTTTATTCAATAAAAATATAGCAGTTTTGTTAAAGGTACACTCGATTATTGTATTATAGTGGCCCCAGAAACACACGTTATCCCCAGCTCACTGTTCTGAGAAACAGAAATGTGTAAAGGGAGGGGTGGAATATTGTGTGAGTCTAGGAGTGATGTAGGGGGAGGAGTAGAGAAAAGTGCCAGCCAGTAAGCACTCAGGTGTGGGAGGGGCATGCGATATTTACAAACCATATTTAAATGCTGGTTTCAACCACATGGGCAATTCTGGACACAAATCGAGGAGTGTACCTTTAAAACCCTGCTGTAGCCTATATTTGTGTTCAATGTTCAACGGAGCATGCAATCTGAGCAGGTAAGCGGTCCAAACGTTCATGAAATGTAACAAATCTAAATCTAAATCTAACATAACAGTAACTGCAACCTTTCCTCTTGCGGGAACTTGCAGTTCTTAAATGAGGCAGCGTGGTTTTGTTTTCTGGATTTATTACCGGCAGTGGCCGAGATAATGCCCTCAGAATAATAATAGTAAAGCAGCAAACTGTCGTCCTGAATGGATTATATCATCAGTGACGGTTGGCTTGATAAGGGCTCAAGTCATTGGCAGCATTAATATTAAAAGGACCCTTGTTTTCTCGCTACATCAGGTAAATATAGTACCTGAATGTAGTCACACATACGTACTCATACAGAGGACAAAATCATACAAAATGCCATACTGCCTTACTTTAAATGAAAATGCTATGCCGAGTTGAATGTTATATGATAAAAAGATTAAACTTCTGTGAGTCTGAAGCACACAGCAATGCTTAAGTGTGCACAATATGAAACAGGGATAAATTCACAAGCAACCACACGCAATAAAAAAAAAACTCTCACATGAAAACTTGGCGAAGTTGTGACTAACACAGTGACACATCAAATAATCTAGCACCCTGAAGAAAGGTTGACAGGCAGAAAAATATTACAGAACATGCTTGAGAGAAAAAAAAGCAAGAAAGAACGATGGGCTTTAAGGCTGTGCAGAGTAAGAAGACAATTTATTGTCTGTAGTGTTCAGTTTGCAAAGTCCTCTGCTCTGCCTTGACAATGCGTTGAAAGACTTACTTATGGTTAGCATACGGTATAAGGGCATCTGCCATAAGGTGCATAATATTTAATTGATCTGTATCAAAAAATGGAAGAAAATCTTATCAAATACTGTGTATGTATTGTGTATTTGGCGGTTGAAAAATGTATTACTGCCATAAAAACACATCTGGCACCAAGGGCAAGATGTCAGATTAGATTAAATTGTTTCAATTATATTTTCTTCAACATGTCAACTATGAAAACAGTTGCTCAAATGTGAGGTGATCTGTGTTTGTTGGTTAATCATAAAGTAAAGATTCTGCCTGTTCCGTCACAGTTGAAAGCCATGTAATTATTAGTTTTACAAAACTAGATCTAACCAAACTATATACAGTACTATATACTGTATACAGTATGTCTATAGGGCTTTCTCAAAGCCCTACAAGGATTTTTAAAATGTGCAATTTTGGGTTAATAAAATCTATATTATAAATTACTATAATATATTACAATAAATGATTTGTTTAAGAAAATCATTCTACGAAGCCTAACCAAAACAGGCTTCTCTCGGCTTTAAGTTACAGTGATTATCATTCCCCAGGACCAGTAAAACAGATGTTGAATAAAATGAAAACTACAATCAAAAATTTAAACTGCCACCAAATCAACCAGTAAATTTTATCTAAATTTAATGAAACATCTGCACATAGCTAACAGCTAATGATTTTACGAAGGGTTTCCAAGTTACTGGTGAGTAGGGCTTTGTTGTTTAGAGAGGCAGTTGACTGCAGAAATTGTGTAAATTTTTGTTTATGTGGAGTAAATTACTTTCAATAAGTGTATTGTTTTTATGTTCTGATGGTGTCTTGTTGAACGACATGATCTGAAGGGGGATAGCATTAAACATCTGTTTCACCAGTCTGTTTGACCAGTCAATATAGTGTGCATATTATAGACTTTTATGGTGTTGGTATTCTAGCTATTAAGTGCATAACTGACCATCTGGATCAGGGTGTGAAAATGATGGGGTTTCTGGGGTGGTTGTGTGCACAGGGGCTTTGAGATAATAGGGGTATATTGTATAAAAATAGTAGAGATATAAGATTTCTAATAGCCATATACCCCAAAATCTGAAATCGACACTAATGAGAAAAACAAAAACCACCACAAAACATATGACATCACATTCAAAATTAGATTAGACTGTGGTGCATGAATAAAATGAGAATCATAATTTCAGTAACCAATTTTGTATTTCTCTTTCCTAATCATTTCTTATTTAAAAATCTAAAAATAAACAATATTAAACATTTACAGGTTTAGAAAACAATGGCAAGGTTTTCTACTCAATGTCTTAAAGATAAGACAAAACCTTGCATGAGATTGTGTTCTGCTTATCCTAGATTAAAATAAATTTTGATCATCCATTTCATTCTGTCCTCGTAGCTCCTTGGTAGCTTCTGACTCCATCGCAGAAGACCCCTTAAAGGCCCCAAGCCCATTAAGAAGAGTTCAAAGGGTGAGAGGTTAAAGTTCAGCCATAAGAAAGTTCATGTTTGAGGGTTACGAGATCTCTATATACAGTATATATATATATATATATATATATAATATGGGTTCAGCTCTAGTCAGACACATAAGGGGCAAAACGTGCTGGTGGGTTGAATCCCTAAAAGAGAGCGTGAAAAGTAAAACATAAGATTATGGAAATTGACATGTGCATGTTACAGTACACACATCTACATGTGCATGGGGTGTGTTTGCTTGTAATAAACCTTCATAAACCTTGGCAATATTTACTAGGTGTTTATCTTAAAAGTACACTCCTCAATTGAAGAATATATATTTGGAAACACAACTATCCACGAAACTATCCTGTGCGTGGCTGTGGGGGGGGGGGGGACAGTGTGCAGTGCTGTGGGGGGTAGAGAAGGTGCGAGGCAATCAGCACTCGTGTGTGTGTGTGTGTGGGGGGGGGGGGGGCATGTCCTTTCTGAGCTATACAAACCTTAAGGGCTGCTGTTTTTCCATCAGGGAGGGAAATAGTAAACGCATAATAAAACATAGCAAACCATACATTTCATTGAATTATACATGATATGCATTAAGGACAGCCTTATAATACACAGATTACCTTTAGTTAGGACTATTTAGATGTGTGTCTCCACGTCGGTGTAGCCAGGTAACATGTCTCCATTGGTACAGCTCTTGAGCTCCCCTACTGGCAGGGTGGAGGGTAGCATGTGGGTGGTAGTGTTGTCCTCTGACTGTGCCTCCGCCTGTCCTTGCTGGAGTCTGCGGTGTATCAGGGGCACAAAAAAAAGCACCACACCCCCAATCATGGGAGGTACCCCGGCCAGAGAGAAGGCCACCGTGTAGTTTCCAAAGTAATCATGGAGGAGACCTAGAAAGAAGAAGCACCGGAGAAGAATTACAGTTAATCCTTTTGTCGCTATTACGAGAGATCTCCAAGGAAGAATTAGTCTGTGAAGGTGGAAAAGAGAGACAATAAGGTGTAGGTAAGAGAGGGAGGAGAAACAACTGGCCACTTAATAAAGAGTCGAAGAATGTGTGAATTTGTTTACCCTTTACAGTTAAATAAAGGAAATGTTAATAACAGGAAAAATTAAAAACTGAGCCTACTGGAAAGTTACAAAACAAAGAGTAGGCCAGTTTGTTATAATATGTATAGGTATAAAATATAATAATAATAATAATACATAAAACATTAATTTTATTCAACTGAAATGAAATTTCTACTTGGACATTTATATACAGGAGTACATTTTATACCTTAATTTGCTTACAGGGATCAATGACTAATTTAATTTTCAGCTAAAAGCCTCAAATATTTATGTCACATATAAACTAACCCACGCCCCCTTTCTCAGTCATGACATATACACTATAAACACACATTTATTTTCTTTTTTGGACACTATTTTAGCATTATGCTGTAAGTAATGTGTTTGGCTACATTCAGACTGCAGGCCTTAATGATCTATTCCAATCTATTTATTGCCAGATCTGATTTTTTTGACTGACTGTCCAGACTGACGTCACATTTTTTTAAAATCCGACCTGTAACGGATTTGGACATATGACATATGAAAGTGGCCCAAATTCGAAATGGAAAAGATCAGATTCCATGTAAATTGGGCTGTTCCCACTGTAGTGAAAACATCAGATCTGAGTCACATATGAGCAAAAGAATTCGGATTTGGGTCACTTTGGCCTGCTATTTAATGAAGTGTTCTCCCAGACCCCCCTAGTAATTATGCAATTTCAACACAAATGTCACTCCAACCTAAATATTTCAGCACCCCCAAGTGAAACCATCTTCCAGGGTCCCTGATTACTTTTGCATTATTCAGCACCATCGCCTGAGATGCATTGTCATGTAATTGCCATATATTGTTAACAGTATAACGTTAAACCTTACATATGCTCACATATCAGCACAAATCATTATCCTAATAAGGAGGATATACACAAGAGATTTCTTTTATGCTCTATATTAAAATAATACCACAAAGCCGACAGCGAAGTCAGTAAAAACCAGCCCAAAGAGCACTTCACAGAAACATTTTGAGAACAAGGCTCAATTGCAATTGCATAATTGTTTGATTAGTAACATTAATGTGATTACTGAATGTAGGAACAGTAATGCGTTACAGACAAATGTAATGTGATTAATGCTTTACTTATTAATACATTACCCCCTAACACTGATCTTCAGATACAGTGATGATGTGAAGCATAACACTCGTGTTGCACTGGGTCATGTGATTATGGCTTAGCCATATAGGTAGATGGGCGGTTTCATGTAATACTAAATAAAACTAAATAAAATAGGCCATGGTTTAGGGTCTCATCTGAAAAACAGCCCACAGTAGCCTAACCGCCTTTGTTTCAGACATGCCGAAAGACCATGAGTTACATGGTACAATGGTAACATATTTTCGGAATGCTTGCCTCTGGGGTTGACAAATATTGATTGTATAAACATCATAGGACACGGGCATCTTTTAAATCAATATAAAACAGGGAACAGGGCCCAAGTTAATGAAACAGAATCAGGGCACAACATTAGACTTTAGACCACATAGGAAGCAAAGCCAAAGACTTTAGTAAGGAATGTTTTGCCCCCGGTGCCCCGGTGCATTTGGCTAAGCTCCCACTGCTAAACAGAGAAAGGAGTAAAAGGAAAGGCAGGTTAGACACAGATTTAAGGAATGTGAGCTGCATAGCATGAAGCCAGTGAAAATGAAGGTGAGGTAAGTTAAAGAAGCAGCATATAGAGCACTGTACAACGTTACAGTCAGCCAGAACATTTTGGACTTAGAAATTGACCTAAGCCTACCTCTGCTTGTGCCTGTTACCAAACAGACATCATCAGAGACAAGGTGTCCCTGGCCGTGGCCCCAGAACTCCCTCCATCTTTGCAAATATTAAACTGTAAACTCTATTCACCGGCGCCTTTTTTAAGTTTACAACCCTACTTTTTATTTCAGTTCTTTCCTATGCTTGTTTAGCTGTGCCATTTCACATTTGATTGGTTGCTGGGGTTTTTGAGTGAAGGGGTTACATACTAAATCTGAGTTTCTCTGTTTCTGTCAGTGGCGTATTTGAGTGTTAATGTTTCATGACTAAAACCGCAGAGCACACTGTGAGTTATGGTTCCCCCATAGGCAAGTTAAACAAGATAGGAAATGTTTCTCACCGGCGATGGGGGGCCCTGCAGTCATTGGAATGGCCATTAGGCCAAGAAGGTAGCCAATGGCCTGCGAGGCCTGCATGGGCCCCACCAGCTCGAAGGCTATGGGAGCCATGATGGTTAGGAAGCATCCGTCACACAAGCCCAGGAGCACACACACGACCACCAGCCCCTCGAACATCGAGCACTGGGGGATCATGATGGACATGAGGCCCAGAGCAATAAAGGACCCCACCTGAAATGGAGGCCAAGAACGTTAATACACCCTTAGGGGCTGCAGTCAAACACCTGTCACTGTAACGGATGGACAATGAATTAACACCATGAAAATCTAAAAGCCACTGTTTCTCAAAAACATACTTATAATGTGTCCACAAAGCCGATCGATGTCTCTATGGGTAGTATGTATACTGGTAGCATGTTAATTTGGTATGCCAAATCAAATCGTTATCATTGCACAGACACACGTATCACAGTACACTGTAGAGGGTTGTACTGTAAAGGACCACATGCATTCGCTGCAGAAAACAAAGAAGTGAATTACATCTGAAAAGACAACCACGTCCTGGAATATATTCTACAGTACAGACTTCAAAAGGACACGTTTAAGTAAGGGATTATAAACTAACACTAAATTAAGTTTAGCCAAGTCCACTTACATTCTAACTGTTGGCTATAGGAGCACCTATCGGATGAAGGGATTAACATGAAAACTTGCAAATGATCAATGAGTATAAAATAGAAAAGAAACATTCTGAACTTTATTTGGTGAGAGTATAACCAAAGTCTTTAAAGGCAAGTCTGGCCACTTGACAGCCAACGCCAGCAGGCAGTTATTGTGTGCTAACAAGACCAGGCCCCTATCCAAATGAATGGGGAGAGAGGCATAACTACATTTTCACTGGAACATAAAAATTGCATGTATATAATCACCAGTCAATCTGATAAAAAAAAAAAAACGCTTAAAAAGTTTGGTGACTTTGCCCCAAAATAAGGTTTCTAAAACTTTTTTCCCCCACAGGTTATACTTAAGGTTCCCAATCGGCCTTTATATAGCACATGATTGGCTCTTTGGAGGGAGGGGCGGGATATGTGCATACAACCGCCATCTTTGACGTTACGGACTTCTCCCATAGATTTCTATTGAGGATTCTTTAAGTGGTCTGTCTCTTCTATAATGTCTCTGGCATAACTATTAAGACAAGCAGTGTAGATTTGCTGCATGAGACTGCCTGCGCAACCTATTTCTAAACATGCAGGCAGTCAGCTTCTACTATCCTATTACACTGGGCTGAGAGATCATGGTTATCCATATGAAGCATGAAGGAGGGTTTTGTCCTTCAACAATGAGCAAGAATGTGTTACCTTTAATCCTTTAACAATCCCCACAATGTAGAAGCATTACACTTGAAAGAAAAAACAATTGTTCAACTTTGCTGAAAACTACACAGTGGCCTACAAAGCCTTCGGTACAAACAATCTTGTCCTTTAAAATAAGGGGGACTTTCCAGCCGGTATGTTGTTTAACAGAGGCGGGAAATAAATCTAAACAGGTAATTATAAAATAATTTTACAGGCCATGTCTCGCTGCTTGATTTTCCATCCAAAAATAAAGGTATATTAAATAAATATGCCTATTTTTTTACCTAATATACATGGAAGAAAGGTGTTTCTATTGCAAAAGTCATCAAGGCCATCAGGCATTTGCAGAGAACCATAGGCCCCTTTCTTTATAATAATCAAACTCACCCACCCAGAACACCCACTAAAAACAACCAATCATGTTGCATTCATGTGTGCTAGCATTTAGAGGTAGGGACAGAAGAACACAGTAAATGTCTATTTGTTTAAAAACCTGTAATTGCCATTTTCTATTTATTTTACCCTTGCCTGCATCTGTTCCATCTCTTAAGTGCTGCTATTTCTATGTCGCTAATTTGTTGCTAAATCATCACCAGCAAGTAAGGTTTAATTGGTTTCTGCTGAAAGGTTCTTGAAAGAATTTTGTGGTTCACATAATAAATTAGCACAGCGAGTACTGTACAATTACAAGTATTATAGCGCAGGAAGCAATTAGGCATCTTGCTCAAGGATGCTTACAGGTAGGCATGGGCACATTAGACATCAGGGATTGAGTTGACCACTCTCAGCATTATGCTATACAGCCTAATACACTAAATTAATTTAGTTTACATTACTAAAAATTAATTTAGTCTGATTCAAAATAATAGTCATGTCAGTTTCAGACCAGTCTCACTAAATAATCCATTGCATAAATGTATATTAAGCTAACCCTGGTGTTTTCATAATGGAAGTACTATCACTTTGCATGTGCCAGGTAGATAATAAATTAAAATCTTACCATTACCACTACAGAAAAAAGAATCAAAACAAGATTTTTGTTATGGGTTAAATGCAGTTGACTTACAAATAACGTGAGGGAAGTTTTGGGGTTTTACCTGTCACTTTTGAAATTCTGACATTTCCTGACATACCTTTTAAGGATTTTTAGAAAAATTGACTTCTCGTGCCTCAACAGTAATAAATCTCATCCCTAATTTCCTGCACATGTAAGATTTCTGAGATGTACTGTGAATATAAAAGTGGGTAGAAGCATCATAAATTCTGCAATCTACAAAAAACTACAATCACACTGTAAAAAATTGTAGGAATCAAATGAATAAAGAAAAATCAATTAGCTACAGTAAGACTGGACACATTGGTGACTCCAATTGAATTTTCCGTTGGGCATCAATAGATCTCTTATACAGTACAGCCTTACCTGCATGTAGATCTTTTGCAGTCCGGGTATGAGGTCTCCAATCTTGCCGAAGGCGAGACGCCCAACGCCGGACGATGCTCCTATACACACAAGCAGCACCCATTCCTGCTGGGACTCTTTGAAGCGCTCCTTGACAAAACTGATCTAGAAAATACAACAACAAAAACACACAAAAAACAGAATGGTTCCTAGCAATTGACATCACCTTATATCAGTTTGAGCCAATCAGATAAATCGATTGCAATTAACTTGTACAGTAGTAACCTGTCGAGAGAGCTGTTCCTGCAGTTTGATTGGTAGTGTTTGATAGAAATGTGACAAACATATTGTACACACCAGAGTGTGCTTGTATTGAAGAGAATAGCTAAGAGATGTAGCGGCAGTTCAGTCGGAACATCAGCTGTTCTGCAAGATGTATAGCGATGAGATGACAGAACAATAACTTCTGTCTCTATGCCGTAACTGATTTGGTTTTGCAGCAAGCTTGACCCGGTGTCAGTCATAATGAAGCGGTACACCAATGGTCTCATTTTGGTCTAATGTACATACTATAGATGCAGAACGAAAAAAGACACGGACAGCGGAGAAACGCCTCAGATACTTAAATATGACATGAGATGTTACGTTATATGTTATTGAAGAAGGTAGAGGGGAATTCTCAATAATCCATAAAAACAAGGTCAAGGCATAACAAATCTCCCCATCCCAGGACCTTTGGAACAGCAGGGCAGGAAGACCCGAGACATATACAGCACTGTAGGTCAGACCCTCCCATTTCCCTCGGCCCCTACACCTGAATCAGATCCAAAACATGAAACTTCCTTCTGAAGTCCTTCCTGAATGGGAGCACGCTGGGCCTTGTGAACAATTTTCCCTGCTTTGAAGGGCGCTACATGCCAGGGTTTGACATCAATGGCCATAGGATAGGCATGTTTAAGAATACAGAGAGGCCATAAAGGAGAGGTTTCCTGAGAGGGGTGAGCCAATACAAAGACCGGGGCTTTGTTTACGTCTGGGCCCGGGCCTGAAACAACATGTCTGACTGGGGGGGGGGGACATGGAGAAAGGAACATCCGACGGATGGAGGGAGACTTTTAACCATTTTACACTGCATTAAGAACACCGCCCTCTTCCTTTCACTCACTGTCTCCCTCAGTCTATCCATCAGCCTGTGTCGCTGGCCAACAACAACTTCAGAGCAGTTCTCAGTTCCTTGGGAGTTTAGGCGCCTCATTTTCTTGATCATGAACTATTACGGAAACAAACAAGGTTTTTCTGCCCCCTTTTCAGCAGGTCAAGTTTTACAGTAAGTTGGTGTTAGCAGTTAGTAGTGAAAACCATATTGTTTCATTTGTCCAAAAATGCTCAGGGCTAACATTCCACACTGCCCACTGCCTAGCACAATGTCCTACATCTCGTTCACTCGCTCCCTTGTCTATGCTTAATTTTTCTTTTGTTCGTATACTTGCCCTCACCCCATTTTTTTTATTTCTGTCCAATAGGAGGACTGGGCAGAAAGAAAACGGGGGCCTAATGGGCAGCATCGCTTTTATATCAAGCACAGTGCTTCACAACTGTTATTAATCAACTGCATAACTTGTTTTTTAACCTTATGCAATATTAAAACCAGCCAGTGTTCGCTACATTTTTCCAGGAGACGTGTCTGTATTCAACCCATTTCCAAGTACGCAGGCAAAGGACAGTGCAAGACTTTTCCTTACTTAAAGCTACAATTCGTAAAAATAAATGTCTGTTTTCAATGCTATTTATAACTAACTGATGTAATACAAAAATATTCAACCCACTTTATATCACAAAAGCTCTTCCATTTGCAGTTACACATACAGTCCTGCATACACTTTCATTTTGAATAGCTCACCTACCACTAATTTACCATAGGTGTCACCACGATATATGTCAAAGTCTAAGCATCTAAATAGAAAATCCCCACAAAAGGGTTATATATTATAGTTAGCACAAATAATTCCTACATTGACCACTTACCAGATGAACATATGGCACAAAGTAGCCGAGCACAGCTGTGGCCACGCCGAACGCCCACACCCTGTAGGTCACAATGTGGAACACGCGCAGGTTGAAGTACTTCCTGATCTGAGCCAGGGCCTTGTTCCACCGAGTCCCCCCCCTGGCAATGGCCCCTTGCTGGGTTTGTGAGTCCGGAGGGCCAGCACCCATTCCAGGAGGGCCCATCCCTTCTCTGGCAGGTAGTAAAGGTTTAAACGTTAAGGCTAGCAAGGCCTGGACGAGCATGAAGAGACTGAGAATCTGGAAGGTTCTGCTGAGGCCCAGGGGTTCCACAACGGTATTGAGGAGAACCGGGAGGCCCATGGAGAAGAGGCTGGCACCCGCCGTCACCACCCCGTTGACCAGGCCCAGACGTCTGCGGAAGTAGTGGCCGAGGATGACCAGCGAGGGCTGGAAGGCGAAGGAGGAGCCACAGCCGAACAATATACCGTAAGTGAAATAGCGAAGACTCAGGGAGCTGAGAGACAAAATGTGGATTGAGAAAGTTTAGGACAGTGTGGGAGGCGGGGTGGGAGGATTTAGCAGGCTCACTAAATATTTTTTTAATAGTAAATGCATATATGCTTAAAATCCACAATCCATACAGGAGCAGACTAAACTCCACATTCGTTTTGTGTAAACTTAGTGTAAAAAAACTGAAACTGGAGATTCAGGGAGCTTTTAATTAAGCAGGGTCTGAACATGCCCACACAGTCAGGGGTCTAACCAGCAAAAGAGCTGCATTTTAGTTGTTTTGTAAGTGTATTTCTACTCATATTTTGCTGGATGCTTAACAATACATGCAGCTGATATAATACATGTAGTTTAGTTGCACAGGTAGGATGACATGTAGGTAAACATTCAGTAAAACAACAAATATTTGTTAATGAAAAAATTTTCTGGTTAAACACAGTGTCACATCTAACTGTAAAGTAAAGAAGACTTTCTTACGTTGCAAACGCTGAACTGAGAAGTCCTATGAAGGCCAAGGTGGCTCCACCGACCGCAGTCTTCCTGCAGCCAAAGTGGTCTGTGAACATGCTGACCACCGGTGAACAGAAGAAGATCATGCCCATGGCCAGAGCCCCCACCCAGGCTGCAGAGGAGAAAATACATGTTGTTTCATCATAATGGTATAGCCTTAATACCTCTTCCTGTCAGTCGCAGTAGTGGTCCTCAAACTGTTCGGTGTATCACTGGTAAAAGAGAAACCGATTTACATTAAGTTACCTAACGTTATGAGCCAAACGTGGGGAGAAATATTCCATTGGCCTGCCAGTATTATTTAGTGATGTGTGGTGAAATAACACACAACTAGACAACTAGACATATTAACCTAGTCAATTCGGAAGGAAGTATGACATAAAACACATCAAAGAAACTTTTGAAAATGTTTTGAGATGTTTTGAAAAAAAGTTGACTTTCAAGATTTCAGTGGACAGCAGTAGGTCTGCAGATCCCAATAAAATATTTATAAATCTTATAATAATACAATATAGGATACAATAAGGATTCACTGATAACAAACAATTTACCTCTCCATATTTTACATTATAATAGCACTATAAAGACGAAGCAATACATGCATTCTGCTGTGATGGTCAGTGCAACCACTTCACATTTAGCCTCTTCCCCTACAAATATGTAGCTGGAGGATTTGTCTCAAGGCAGCTTTAGCACTTACTATCTTGTCTCCATCCTACTTTGATGATAATCAGCATATTAACATTTGTTAATTTAGCTGCATGCCTGCATGCCACTTGCGAATATCACTGCAGGACATAGTTGAAATGAGTTTTCATTAGCTGTGTTCTTACTGGATGGCCATTAAAAATTGATAACCAATGGAAAACGACCATTACTTACAATGAATACATACAGTATATTCACTCTAACTAAATAAAGAGAATATTATTTTTCTCTTGAATTGTAGTTAGTTGTAGCCAAAACCAGCATTTTAAAAATGTTATTTCAGTTTGAAACTCTTGAGAGCACATGCCCATCATGGACCTGAGTGCATAGTGGCTAACACTCTTTACTCCTCCCTACATAGCTCTTGTTCTCTACCCCTCCCCTTTCATTTAAGTCCACTTTCATGCACACCTTATGTATGAAACTCGGGGTTCTGGGGCCTGTATATACAGTAACACAATAGAGGAATGCAACTTTAAGAAGCACATTCAGGAAAAACTGGTATGAGGGTTGGTGGGATTAGCAACCACTTGACTATGTACAATATTCTTTACAACGCATGTCGTGATGATACATTATTGAAAACCTATGCAACTCTTCTGTTCTCTAATGTTATAACTTTTTTTGTTGTTGCATTTATTTTATAAAAGGCACCGTCGTTTTCCACAGGTCACTATAATCCATGAGAAGGTGGATAATTGTGTTGGTTGATTCTGGTGGTATGTCCTGTCCTCTGAAGAGCAAACAAACAACAGTCTGGGTGCTGTCTGGTGGGGGACCAAAGGTAGCTGCCATGCCTCCCATGGTGTCTGGCCTCTGGGTCGCACTGAGCCCTACAGGTCAATGGCATAGAGACTGACTGGTATTTCAATTTTTGTCACACATCTACTGTATACATGCGACCACCCACGCACATCATACTGTATAGGTGCACATTGGGGAAATAACTGAGGGATTCTCAAACCAGGGGTCTGTAGCATGCTTCTACGGGGGCCATGAAAATGTATTTATGTTTCTTTTAAAATTTGATGAAATCCTGGTTTATAATAAGTGAAGCTCATTAATTCTCCACTTTACAAAAAAAAAAAATATATATATATATACATACAGTATGTATGTATATATATTTAATAATGACAATATTTGCCATATAAAGAGGGCTTGCAGGCCATTTCAAAACTAAAATAAGATTGATTGTGACATTCAGGAACAGAAAAGCACACACACACACACACACACACACACACAAAGAGGTCAGGTAAAAAAGTGGGAGACGTGAGCGGGTTTGGCGTAACAGTGCTCGGCCCTGAGCTGAGCACCGCACAGACCAAATCCACAACGCGATGTTCTCACTGTTGTTGTGGACGCTGACCCAAACACGATGGACTAATTATATCTGCGGGTACACAATGTGCTGTCTGACATGAACACTGCAAAGTTCATCAGTGTTTTAGGGAGTTTTAAGGAGGGACTCCTTTGCCAGTTTGTTTTTGCACATGGGAGAAGAAAGGAGGAATTCTCAGATTTAACATGTAATCCATACACCATGCTGTGGTCCCCTACCACTCTGTTAGTTTGTTCAAGCACAAAGGGCTACGTTGCAGCACAGGGATTAGAGCTCAAATTCTTCTGCAAAACAGAGGTCGTATGAAGTCCAGTGGCCTGAAATGGACACAACTTAAAAAGCATCACATTAATACCAACACAAGCTGATTTTGAAGAAAAACAAAATACACCATTTTGAAGTATAGTATATACAACGTTAGTATAGTCTCTTTAGGCAAATTGGAACAGCACAGCCCTTTGTTCACCCTACTGTATAGCTGCCCTGTTCATGCACCCAAACAATGTGCACTGTACTTTCTATGCCCCAGTCTACTTTCGAGACACTTTCTTGGTTTTTCTAAAAACAACAATAGATGCAGACAAGGGGCAGGGTGGGGTAATGTGGAACATGCTGTACAGAGGAGTGGGGGGCAGGCCCTATTGTGGAGGTCTAAAGACCCTTGACTAAGCCCAAGGTTTTTATTCCAGCATTCCAAATTAGCCAAGACACAGAGAGGCCGGGTCCTGTCTGAGTAAATCCACCCAGAGAAACAGCAATCCAGACTCATTTCCAGTCTGAGGGCTAGCTGTATTAGAGTGGTTTTCACACGTTTTGACACGTGACCCCAAAACAAGTGGCATGCGACACCCACTCCCAAATAGCATAACATAACAGCATATGGTTCGGACATAACACATGCAATGTAAACAACCATAAGCAACATTACAAATATTTACAAATACTAAAATCAAATAATAAAAAATAATAAAAACATATATTTAAATGCATTTCGAAATCCCAAAAAGCGACACCTCGGGGGGTCCTGACCCACAGCGTGAAAATCACTCCTCTAGTAAAAGATGGACTTTCGAACTTTACTTTTCCCTTGGCTGCATTTAACACAAAAATGCATCCTGTTGAACCTTGTTGAACACCAGTGTGTACGCTGTGAAAACAAACACAAGCAAAACACACTTTCTGCACACAGAGATTTAGTTTGGTTCAAGTCAATAGCCAAACAACAATTTGCATTTCAGCGGGACTCACATCCGAGGTCCAATTTCCAATTATGGGCAAACAAAAAGATAAGGAACCCCTCTCTTTCACTCATTCCTTCCTTCACCAAGCACATGCAAAAGATTTTAATGGAGTGAGGCCAAGGCACCCATTAGAGAGAATTAGGTTTGAACACTTCAAAACAAATGAGAGAACAGAAAGAGAAGAATGGGGGGGGGAAAGATGGGGGGGGGGGGGGAACTGGTGGAAGAGTAAACAAGCTCTGCTCACTTGATGTGAAGTAGATTCATTCTGACAGCAAGTGAGGGTGAGGGTGAGAGAGAGAGAGAGAGAGAGAGAGAGAGAGAGACTCCTTCTGAGACCTTGCCGTAAAGTGCGGGGACTTATGTGACATAATGCCAGTGGAAGACCTCATAGAGGAGATGCCTATCTCTTCAGCAGCATAAATGTGTCCGTATGTGTCTGTATGTGTCTGGTGGCCATGTTCATTAGCAACAGAACACGCATGAGTTAGCACCTGCTAACACACATGTGTGCCTAAGTAGGCTATAGTTAGCATATGTGCTTGTGTGTACGACTTTATTTTAGGTAAGCCTGCAAACAATTGACAGGATTCTCAATTGTAAACATATAAACCTGCTCTTATTTGAGGATTACTATTATTATTATTATTATTGACAGATTAACAGAGATACTAGCATTGTATAGCATTAGTATGCTAATTCTCACCCATAGCCGTATTTAAAGATGTTTCATTTTCTTGGGGAGAAGAATTTGTTTTATTGGATGAAATGTGTCCTTTGTTTACTAAGTCAAACAGAAACATAAGGACTCATCGTTTTGTGGTAAAATGTTGCGTATTCAAACACATGACATAAAAAAAACTACAACAACCACACTTAACTCAAATGGTATGTAGTATGAATGGGTAACTTTACTAAGTAATTTTTCAGAGTATTTCTTCCACCACTGGCTCCAAACAAACCTAACATTGTTTTTTGTGGAGGTCAAAAAGAGGTGCCTGTTATAAAGGTAGGCTGCCAATATGACTAGAAGGTTGTAGGCTCCTAGTGCTGTTTAGTAGTCTAGTCATGTACACCAGTTATCTGTGAGGGGGTTGCATACTGGTATACCCAGTAGAAGGTCTAAGCAGTTAGCAAGATACTGTTCTGTTTCTACAGTCATAGGCATAGGTAGCCTGGCAGTGTGGAGGAGATCATGTTACCTGTATCTTTAACTGTCCCAAAGTATTTGTTAATATCTGAACATTTTCTAGAGCATAGCATAGTGTGTGTCCAGTTATGTACACATAAACATGTGTATACTGTATGTGTCAGAGGAAATATTTGTATGTATGTGGGCATATCTATCTTAAGGGACTTCTGTTGTCACTTGTCCAATAGAATTCCTTCTGCTAAATGTCTATAATGGAAGCAAAATATGAAAGCATTCAAAGCATTTAGTCATTGAGTCTGCTAAATTACTAAAATGTCAAAATGTATTGTGTGCATGTGCATGTGTACTGTATATACTGTATGTATACATGTGTGGTTGTGCCAAAATTCCCTGACCATCTACACAATTTAATCTGGCAGGAATTTCATTTTGACATATTTCATAGTTTTGCAAACGTGGTACTGTACATGTAAACAAAATGTCCATGTCACAAGCTTCCCTTGAGCTCTACCCAGCAAAACCTGAATGCCTACTTTCTGACAACATTGCCAGAAGGTACGTTTTTAATTATTAATCAAAAGTCCTAAAAATGTCTGTGAAACAGACTAACTGTCCTGTCTGTATAGTATAGTATCATGTGTAGCCTATCTCACTGTCTTCAAAAAAATAATTTCATGTCAAGTAATTGGTCAATTTTAATGAAATTTTTTTTTTAATAAAATTATATATTTTGTACGTTGACACTGTATCTGCTTTTTAGAGCAACGCTGTGCTGACCAGATTACCTATACGTTGAAAATATTTGAATGGAATGTTTCTAGGGATTTACAATTTCACATTGTGAAAATGTTGTGTGTTTCGAAATAATAGGTTGACACAACGTTGCGTGTGCTGTGTAGCCACAAAGGCGTCACAGTGGGAATGCCTTGTATCTTTGTTTAACTGTGCCTAAGTTTGTTAAATGTTAAAATTGGTCAGTGTTATGTTTTTCACGTGATTTAAATAAAATTAACTGTAAGTAATACAGACTATTTTTAACGGTTGCTGTAATCTTGCAAATATATACAGTATTATAAATGTTACTATCCAGTCCTAATTCAAATGGTTCAAAGGTAGATGTAACTATAAAGAATATTGTAAACATCAGAATGCGTGTTTGAGTCTGTCCATCTGTATGTGTTTATGTGCTGATGTACAAACTCCAAAGATCAGGTAAACGAAAAGGATCTCGCCTCTACCCTGAACTACTGTATATCTTTGTGTTGAGATCTGACTGGCCAACAGAAGCATGGAGGACAGCTCCCTGGTTATGAATAAATCTTCACTCAGTCAATGTTGAAATAAGACATGCCTTGGACACCAAGTAGGAAGGAGATATTGCATAGTATTCTATACAATATCTTCTTACCTCCTCCTTAAAAAATCATGACTGTCTATTTTAAACGTCGACTGTAATGGATACAGATAACTTATGAATTATGCTCTGCAATACAGTGCAATTGATATTTTTCTCTTAGGTGACTAAAAGAATTCTAGATTGTTTGCAGCAAAAATAAGTCAATGTAATCTTAGTGTGTGAGTGAATTAATAGCATCGTCCAGTTAATGGCATCGTCCAATCGTCTATTCGCATCAACTACATTCTCTTCTGTTAGGTCATGTTCATAAAAAAACAACAACAATGGCAGATGCAGACAGACCTGTAAGAACCCCCTCATTTCAAAGCCAATGTATGGAAGCATTACGTTTCATCAAAAAAGGAATAATATCGTATTGCAATATCTATAGAATCGCAATACACACAGAACATATCGTATCGGCACTCAAACATCGTTGCAATATTGAATCTTGAGGTCCCCACCGATTCCCGTCCTTAGAAATTACACAAAATGTATAGCTCTTAAATCCCACCTACAGCACCTTTTAATCTCTAAAAATAGCCCAGGACTTGTTGTATTTTCTAGCTTTGATGAGAGATTCAGCCATAATTGGCTTCCTTGTTTGTTGCAGTGGATGCATGTGGTCCATTACAATGTACTCTCCTACTTTAAGAGAATTTAGTCAAAGATGGGGAGGTCAAAATTGTCCAAGACTCGTTTTTACCACTAGTAAATAAGCTATTTAATAGTTTTTAATAATAGCATCAGATAACAGTCAGTTGTCTATAAGTATTTATCCGTGAAAATTTGACTTTTGACTGGTTTAAACTTTTCATATTGTACTTCAGGTCAATCGATGTTGAATACAGTAGATCAAATTCATATTTTATTAGAAAGAAAGGCTTTTCTAACTAGAAAAAATCTTCTTCCCTGTTTTTCCCTATCCTCAGCCAAGGATGGGCAGGGCTAAATGCTAAACGAGAACCATGAACAGCCTTTCCCCAAGTACCTGCTGTACAGTATGATACATTGTAATAATGGAAGTGTCTTAATTTGCCCTCAGACACTCACAAGATAGAGTAGCAGACTCAAAACTATAGATAACATCTTCAATATGCGTGTTGTGTTATGTGTTACAATTAGAAAGTGCATCATATTTTTTAAAACACCATTGCTGGAGCTTTAGTTTTGCTTTAGTTTGGTTTGTTGCCTGCCCCTTTCTTACACACGCCTGTGTTACCTTTGTCGATAGGAAATGGGTTCCCAAGGCATTATCCCTTCCCACTTTGTGACCTTAACCATTGCCAGGGATAATGGTACATGTCGGGAAGTAAGAACAATATCTGCTCCATTGTTTAAAGTAATTTCTTTCCTCTCCTAAAGGCACAGATGAGGTCACTTTTTTACGACACCAATCATCTAGGGCTAATGTTGCCAAATGCTGTAAATGTAATGTCTCAATAAAAATCAAAACCACACTGAAACAGAACAACAAATGCTGAGATTTTTCCATTTACATGCCCACTCTATGTGTGCCATTTGAGACACCAAGGCAAGAAAAGGGAGAAAAAGAACAGAACTGAACATCCGTTCGTAAAAGCATGGAATATAATCCTCAACGGACTGGCTCAGGAGATTGAGGGCACAATAGCAAAGAGAGCTGGCAAAGGAATAATTTGGGTATCTTTTATTGGTGGTGGGTGTAGGCTATATACCATTCATTTATGCTATGGTATGGTCTTATTGACCTACAAGAAGGCTTGTAAGTAAGTTCCAACAGTGATTTGCCAAGCACTGCATCATTACTGTTAGTAATGATAAATAGATTTTAATTATATTAAATCTTAATTATTTAAATTCTTAGGTAGACCTTTGGGGGCCAAAGAGCAAGGCCGCAAATCCTGTAATAAAATGAGTCCTGATATGTGCATGTAACATGTAATAGGAGTACTTGGTATAAGTTTGGTTATTACTAGGTCATATAAGGAACAAAGTACAAGCTTTAGTAAAAATATTTACATTAACACAAGGACCTTAATATCACAACTGGTATCTCAATGTGGCTTTATGTGCCACCAGTTCTTTGGACTCCGAATCTGTATGGAAGTCCATGGGTCCTATAGTGATGTTCTGAAGGAGTTTAAATATTTAAACATTTAACTAAGTGCAGGTAGGGGAGACACAATTTAATGTTAATAAATAAATAGCAAGTACACCATTTTTTCTATAGTTACCTGAATGCCTGTGAATCATTTACCCTAAGGGGGATTTTTTCACATTGTAGTCAAAGTGGGTGTAAATAGGGGGCAAAGGGTGGAATGTTTTCGAAATGTCACAATGAAGAGAACTATGCAACTGTTAAAGTTAAATGAGAGACTTTGGGCAGTGAATCTGAACAAGCATCTGCTTTTAAGTGCACCAGTTGATGTGTTATAGTGTGTAAAAATAAGGACACACTGTCCTGTGTGCAAGTGCAGCCTTAATCCCATCACAAGAGACAGGCTGGATACTCACCCACTTTGAACTGTGACGTATGGTCGTTGGGGTCCGCGTGCTCGTCTGCCAACATAGTGTGCAGGATGCCAAAAGAATTCTGAATTCCGAAGATCGACCCATTGCACCAGGTTGCGGCAAACACCACCAGCCAGCCGTAACCTCCCTCCGGCGGGACGGACCCCGCGGTACCAGGTCCCGCCGTTTGGGACTCGGCAACTGGAGAGAGGGTTGGCTTGCACCCAGTCTCGATCAGATGGACTGTGCTCTCCTCATGTGAGATTTTGCACTCCGTAGTTTGGCCTGGCTGATTCTTCTGTAAGTCTTGAGGAGCAGTCACATATTTCTGCTCCATCTCCGAACCTTCAGCCTGCTCGCTCCGATGCTCTCCATTCGATGTCTCCGCTTGATTGTCTGTCCCGTTCGTCCCCATGCTGTCTGGTCCGGTGGAGAGGTTACTGAGTGCTTTACGCAAACATAGCTAGGTCAATGGCATACAGGCTATTCTATGGATTTGCTGATAGATTAGATTTGTGGTCTCTGTCAAAAGGTTTTTGACAGAACTCCTATTCTGATAGAAAACTCTTTTACAAGCTTTTCGTCCAAGTCAGAGGTTCAACTTGTTTTTACCCAAACGTGCACATTCAAACGAGAGCTCTGTCATTCTGATGGGAAAGTCTGAGGTTTGCAAAAAATAACGACAACAGGTGACATCTATTTCGGATTATAAATAAACTTCGTATTTCCAGATAAGAAGCATGGACTTGCATTTGGTTTGCCTGCCTGGATCATCAACCTGTAATAACGTCCGTTCAATATCGGCAGAATGTTGTCCTCGCGTAGAGTCCGCAAACGACCCACAACATCCCCCGATCTGTAAAGAAATGGTTACCGGCTCCTCCTCTTGCATTAGATATGTTTTTACACGGTAGATATCAAAAAGGTAGGCCTACGTCGGTCCGGGAGGTTGTGTAGCCAAAGTGTCAACACAGAATTCGGCCTTCATTCAACCACTTACCCCGCCTCCTTTTTCCCGATTGGCAGGTAGACTCCACCAATGGATGTATTCAACACGATTGCGGGACGGATTTACCATTCGTAAATGTTCGGGTTTACGAAGACGACCGAAGTGGGCCTGTTGTCGAGCTATTAAAAAAAGGAACCTGATGGAACCCTTTTCACTGGTATGTGCTTCACCCCAGTGCACGGTGATGCATCTTGCAACTCAATTTTTTGAGAAATCGTGAATAGAAAGCGCACTATGCCTAAATGACAAGATTAGGTCTACTGTGTGTAACTCTTTAGGTACACTTGTTTTGATACTTGTTTCAATACATGTTGGCCTATATTTAATATCATATTAATATTGTGCAGAAGGCGAAAGGTCGTCAGTGTCGTCAGACAAACGGAGGAAGCAAAGGGTATCCGATAATTGAGTCATCCAGGATTTACTGATACTGATTACAGAATGAATCTAAAAAAGAAGCGCAGCAACGACATTCCTAGGTCGTTCATGCTTTCATTTTTATAACCCTTAGAATGATGAAGTTGTTGAGCAATTGCAAGTATTCACCACTAAGCGGTGTTATAATTCTACAATTCTGGTGAGTTGGAAGAAAACCCCTACAGATAGTTGGGAGGGTCTACTGTACTACTGGTAGTTCAATCAGCCACTGTAACAGCAGATATCATGGTTAACTTCTGTCTCTAAAAACATTACCCTGACGGCTTTGATGCAGTCCAATGGGAATGTAATTAAACTTTTTATGCTTTATATAAATCTAGATGCATAATCTTTTTTGTTTATTACCACTTCAGCAATGCCTTATTCAAAAACTCAAATCTTCCGTGCTCTGTCTGAATGATCCTTTAATATATCAGTCAAATATTTGTTAGATACAGGTAGTGAGAAAGTATACAAATTTTCTCACTCATGTCTAAAAATATATGGCTATTGTTTCCAATTAGCCACTAATGGTGTTTTGAGATTTCCCCATGATCATGTTGAAATTAAGTGATGGTCAATGGTCATAGGGTTAAAATCACTTCCTGATCAAATGTACATTCTTTAATTCCTCTGAGAGGTGTGGGTAATAGCGGGAATGAATTGTAGTGGAGGACTCATTGAGTCAGGCGTGTCTACTGTAGCATGCACTAACACGCCATTGTAGTGGGAGTAGGGGTTTGACATAGTCTGCCATCTTGTCATTATGACTCATACAGTTTATTATAAAATACTTTTATTCCCAACAGGCACCGGAACCCCAGTTCATAGAAGATGACCTGTGACTGTCAAAGCAAAAATATTTGGACACCCTTTTTAGGAGATGTTGGATATACTTGAACAAAAGGGCCATTTCAGGAGTCTTTACCCAGTCTTACATGTGGTATGTCAGGAAACCATTACAGACAAAACAATGATTTATCAGTAATGCGAATCTGTCTGCTATTGCATGTGGGCCTCCTGTACTAGGATAATTTTACCTGAGAGTAGACTATGTGAGCTTATATGAGTCTTAACTCTCTGTATAATGTAGACTACGTGTAGACTATAAGATGCAGGCTAGAAAATTATCTGACAAGTTGATCTAAATATGGATAAAAGTTGCCTACTTAGTATTAGGGGACAAGTGACGGAACAGTTCAGGGTTCAGGTCTTCATACTTAGAGGAGTTAAGATAAGTCTCTTAAAGCCAGAAGGCTGGGTGTTCTACAGAACACTCCAGAAAATGGAAAAGAGGGTGATGGCTTGTCCTGGTTTATAACGCTCATATCCCTGTCATGTGGGTACCTGAAACAACTTGTTCACTTTGCCAGCTCTAAGCCTTAAAATGAAAACAAATGAAAGGACTTCCTCCTCTGTTTTTTACTTGTCAAAATGTTGGTTGCGAAGGTTGATAATAAACATAGGCTACTGCATACATTCCTTTCACACACACACACACATTCCCCCCATGCACACACATAAATTGAGTAAATTAATTGACCCAATGTCAGTTGTTGTAGTTGTTGTAGAGAGTTTATATAAGAACACCCGTAGGGCAGAAGCTTTGGAAAAAATAATCCAAAACACACACCTACTGTATGTAATTACACACACACCAACAAGCACTAACCAGCCTATGGCTACTAAGGAAATTAGTAGGCTATGCAGCCCACTAGCAAACTATGTAACTGCTCATAAACATGCACACTCAGATACACATGCTCTGAAAGAACTATAAAAGAGCAATAGGGGGTGAGAGAGAGAAAAGAGAGAGAAGGAGGAGGTACAGAAGAGAGAGAATGAGGGGGTGGGTGTTGAGGAGTAACGTTGGATGGGAACAAAATAAGACGGTGAGAAGTGAAGTAGAGAAGTGTCATTAACGTGTGTGTGAACGGAGCGAGTACAACGAAGGAGAAAGACACAGAAGGAACTTTGAACGACCCATCCTTCTCTACCAGATACAGTGAGCTGTTTGTTTGTTTGCTTTACTTTTCATTCACATTGTTACTATGGTGATAAGTATGTGGCAGGTCACACTTTGTTAGAAATGTGCTTAGCATTGTAACAGCTACAGTACTGGTCAGTGGTCACTAGATTGGACCTGTGAGAATAATATGTGTGTTAACTTTCAAACGTAACACAATGCTGTAAGATGGTCTTCTCCCAAAATAGAAAGCATTTTTTTAGGGGTTTCCACAGAATCCAATTGGCTTGTAGCCAACAGACAACAAAACGCTGAAAAGCAGTTTGCGTTATCTTTTTGGTTCTATTCAATCGCAGCATTTGTTCATTCAAAGCTAGTAGTATAAATGCTATCTGAAAAATATGAATGAATATTAATAACATTTATTTATTTATTATATATACTGCCTTCTTGTATTTATTATATTAATTTCACTGTTAAGTTATATTAAGTGGTAGGCCTATATTAAGTTCCTCTTTCTGATCCTATTACACTACTCTCTGTTTTCACCCCTTCTAAGGGCTGGCATGAACACAAATGGAAACATAGCATAGAGTTAAAGAAAAAGGTAAAGAATCGAAAAAAGTGAAGGGAGAATTTCTTTCTCCTTTAGATATAGCCGTATACATGAGCTCAGGATTTAATCTTGTCATTTCTATCCACAGAGATGACGGTACATTGCTGGAACCTCACTGTGCTTCTACTATTTTTCCCCCCTGAATCCTTCCTCTACTCTGCTATACCTCTTCACGCCCCGCTCCTCTTTGCCAGTGCTGTTTCGACATCCCCTACCGTCAAGCGGCCAAAGATCTTGTTCGTAACCAGCGCAGGGGGTGATGAAGAAGACTACAGTGACGATGACTACTCGGACAGCCACAGCTCTTCTCCCAGGGTGCCTTCCTCCACTAAGACTACCCTCCTTATACGTGAACCCCAGCCTTGCCAGTACAACCCCTGCCTGGAGAACCAGAAGCCCTGTGCTAATATTTCAGCACAGACTAAGTGCTTCTGTCCTGGCCTGAGCGGTGCCGACCAGCCCCCACGACCTCCACGCCTTCAGGGGCTAGTCCCAGTGACCAGTGGGAGCGAGGAGGGGAAGGTGGTGGTCCGGTGGTGTGCCCCGTCTTCATTGGTGTCTGGATATAGAGTGGTTGTTGAGGGGGATAATGGGACAGCCCTGGAGTATGGAGAAGCTTTCCGCCATGGATATGTGGGGCCCTTGAAGATTGGGTCCAAGGTGTGTGTGGAGGCAGTGAACAAAGCAGGACGCAGTGACCCCTCAGAATTCTCCTGTCTGCAGTATGACCCACCTGAAAGCTCCAACTACGCACTGAAGGTGGGACTTATAGGAGGAGGAGCATCCGTCATCCTGCTACTCGCAATCACAGCACTGATACTTTGGAGGCGGCAGGCATGCCGAAAAGCAGCGAGGGGCTCTGCTGAGGGACTGGGGAACTCTTCTTACAGCACAGAGGGAAACCTGTGAGCCTGAATAGGTTACTACATGCCAGACTAACAACAGGATATTCCTCTTTTTAAATCCAGTTCTATGAATATATAATTATTGCATAACTGCAAGATGTTGAAATAATAGTGATATTAACTGCTAAATACAAATTTGTGCGTATAGAAACAACAGGTTTATTTGCTGGCAAATTAATGTTTGTACGATTTTAGTGTTATTTATATAGCAGTTTAACTGAATTGTAAATAATAATCTTTTAACTATATTTACAAATATTTTAAATAAACTAAAGCTTTTAAAAAATGTCTGTTGGTGTCATTGTTCACAAGGAAAATTATGTAGGCTATTTCGTAACCTGGTAATGGTAAATGTTTGGCGACCGATTTTACGTGAATCAACTTTTATTTTGAAAAATATATTATAGAAAGTAGATTGTGATTGGGTCTGAGTCATGTAGTTTAGGAAGATAAGTCCCGCCTCTCTGAGGCATCTAAACCAATGATATGTTAGGAAAACACATTATGTATTTTATAGCCTCTATGCTCAAAGAATAGCACAAAGGTAGGCTACTGTTCAGTAGTCCTACAAACAACACAGTACAATGGCTAAAGCAGGTAAGCTTTGAATAATATGTTAGGCTAAGTGAATCTGAAATAAGTCGATTGATAACGAAATAACTGTATTCCTAAGTTAAATTACTTGCAGATATTGACTTACTTACTTATACTTATGATTCGATATGATCAAATATAGCTTTTAAAGTAGGTCCTACATGTTGTTAACGATTGATTGTTACATTGTTGTATATCCAGGAAAATATCACAAAATATCACTATCACCAATGAATGAGGATAAAGTTGCGTCCTCCTTAAAATGTCCAGATATTACTTGTCACCGTATCTGATCTACTGTAGCACACAGTGACTCTGCAAAAATCTGCCTGGAAGGAAATTTAATCCTTTGAGGATGCAAATTTAACACAACAGGTGTGACCATGGTTGTATTAGGGTGTAACGAGGAGTAAAATGCTGGGGCAACATATTTTGGAGATGAGGATTAGCCTATCATGATGACTGTGATGATGAGGCTGATGATGATGGTAATAATAATAATAATGATTTTTATAATAACAATACAAATTTAAAAATAATTACTAAAAATGTTTTATTTTTTATGTTGGTGTATTGCCTAATTTAGAGGGAATGCCAATGTTACACAAAGCAGTTACATTATTTGTGACATATTTTAAATGTGTGATTCGACACCAAATTAATATAGACAAATAGAATCCTGTATAGAAGCTGAGTAAATGACAAATCCTTGTATGGCTACAAAGCGGAAATATTTTCATTCTCTTTATAAGTGAAAGATGAATGTGGAAAAGGGGTCTGCATGCCATACTAAGGCATTTCTAAATTAATAACACAGATATACACATACCTAATTGCAAACTGTTTGATCTAAAGGGGAGTTAAAACAAAAACACAGGGTAATAATCTTCTGGAACGGAATGTTTCCCTAGTAGGGTGGTGTGGGAGTCAGTTTTGTTATGTGTTAAGCTTGAGCATGATTCCTATTAAATCTGCCCTTATAATATTAATTATAACCCTGTTTACAGGTATTTTATACACTTCAGTATAAGCAAGCCTGAAACTGTAGGCTAGGCTACATGTTATTTATCTGTCTCTGTGCTGCCTGATGACACTTGAAATGCAATATGGTGTCTGATAATTTTGCACTAGACCCACATAGTGAGCCCCCAAGTCACGTGTAAATGCTAACTTCGATTGAACAAATTGAAGGAAAACTAGTGTAAAACAATGTAAATTCATATGGGTATCAAACAATGGTTTTTCAAGTGCTGCTAAACTTAACTTGCTTCTCTTGCTCTCATATTAGCAGATAAGGATATCTCCTACGCAGATCTTAAAGTCCTCCTTGGGAAGAACCACAGTCTGCTGTTGGTTGACGTTCGCACTAAAGAGGAAGTAGACAAAGGATGCATTCCAGGATCTATCCACATTCCAGGTGAACTGAACTCAGAATTCAGATTATTATTTATTTTTTTAATTATTATTGTAATTAGTTGTGACGCACTCAAGCCCACCTAGCATGTGGGCCTTGCTTTGAAAGCTTTGTTTCTTTTTTTTGACTTGATGCAACAGCTGCCTTTTTTATTCTATTCTCTCTTCCCTAGTTGATACAGTAGAAAGTGCTTTTGAGCTGGACCCTGCAGAGTTTAAGGCCAAATACGGGGTGACCAAGCCACCCCAGGATGCCCCGGAGCTGGTCTTCCACTGCCAAATGGGCAGACGAGGAAGAGTGGCCACAGACACGGCACACAAACTGGGATACCAAAAGTAAATATTTTATAATAACTTAACATGCTAGCTAACATGCTCTTTATCTCAAGTTGCTTTGATTGTGACACCTTTGTTTCATGTAAACTTATGTACACTAAAACAGTTAACTTGTACCTTATTTTAATTCCTCATTGAAACTCTGTAGTCTGTTACAATAATACAATGATAAAGACGTTCAATCTTGTTTTTGTTTTCCTTTTCAGTGCTCGTAATTATGCTGGTGGTTACAAGGAGTGGTCCGAGAAAGAGGGAATATGAGAGCATAATGTCTTCACAAATTCCAAAATTGGATAAACATTTAGTTGGTGGTTTCTCCTAATCTGTGCCTTTTTTATACTGTTTCTTTTTGACCTGTAGCTTATTTTATGTATGTACTGTATGTATGTGTGTATATATACTGTGATTAAATATTAAAAGTAACACTGCTAGCTCCAGTAGCCCTGTAATGTCTTGATTCCTACTATTTATTTCCATTTGAAATCCCTGTGGTTAAATGTAAATAAATATAAAGTTATAAAGTTATTACAGTCCTCTTACTACTATTTCTTTATATATGAAAAGCCAATGAGACAAAAATGTATTTGATAATATTGGAGTAATATAGCAAAAAGAATAACAAAGTATTCACTGATAACTTTGTATGCCAAACACACTGTATACTAGCGTCTACAAACGGTCAAGTTTATTCCAATGAACTATAGACTTTCATATTGATTTCAATCAGATCTAACTGGTTTGCTTTTTCTAGCAAGGTATGTTTGTTTTTTAAAATTCTTTCGTGTTTGTATTATTGTGAAGCACTCGTTCATCCCCGGTTGGTACGGTAGAGACCCACATGCGTAAAAAGCGCACGCCACAAGTGAAAAGTGCAGCACGCGCACGAGAGCCCGTTTCGTGGAGAGAAAAGATGCTCCAAGAAATTCAGCGTGTAAGACTTTTCAAAGTATATGTTATAACTGAACTTTTTGCCTAATAAAACAAGTTTGTTGTGTTAAGTAGATCGTGCTAAATGAGCTACGCTACAAGCTAACATTATAGATGTAACTGACTTAACCTAGCTAACATACAGTAGTTAGCATTAGATAAGACATTTCTTATCTAGACATTTCTATTTTTGTCGCTGCCAGCGGTTCAATTACCGTACAATTTCAGGTTGTACGGTTGCTCATGCTTATGAGAAAGCTGAGGAGACCTCAAGGTTGGAGGTCAACAGAGGGAGGACTTCTGGTTCTGTTGTGGCTTAGACCAGGGAACTCTAACCAAAGCCAACATTGCGCTGGTAAGCCACAGCAGGTTGAAAACCGCTGCTCCCCAGCGCATAGTGGGGAGCAGCATCAAACTTTCATATTTCCTAGTGAGCCAAAACTAACCACTAGTGCTTGTGGATAGTTGCAGCTGCTGGTCCTTGGTGTGTAGGTGTTAAACTGACAGGTATGCACATGCAACATACCCACATACCTATCATCTGGTCTTCTGTATTACTTGTGCTTACTTTCTGAATGTATTGATCTTTACAGAGTTACAGGAAGAACTGTATCCTTCTGTTGGCCCTTACCCAGATCCTGACCCCGAGGATCTGTGTGGCTTCACTGATATGCATGGACCACTCCAATTCTTCCATTCAGTTCAGGTGGCTTTAGTTTAGTACATGCAACCAATATCTCTCATAAACACCCAATTGACAATATTCACTGGCATTTACTGTTTTGAGATTAAGCTTATTTCAGATTTGAATATAATGCGCACAGTTGCCTTCTCTGAATTATTTCCCAAAAAACGTGTGAGATGCGAACAGAAATTCTGGGATTAATATATATATATTTTCTCATATATTGAACTATACTTAGTGAAACTATATTGTACGTTTTATATTGTGTCCATGATATCTAATACTGTTATTCATTGAATGCTTGTTCCCTCGACTTGTACAGCTAAGAGAGGGGGCTTTCTTCAATCCCGAGTGGCAGTCTCGTGTAGAGGTATTCCTACGCAGATTCAGTCTTACCAACGCTGGGGTAAGAGAGGAATTACTGCTATATATGTACTGTAAGGTACCTAGAGATTGTCCCCAAAACACATCCTGTTCTATTCTCTTGCAGTTGAAAATCCACCTCTATTTTAAATCAAACCAGGAGATCGTCCGAAAAATGTTTAGGTATGACAGCCTGCTACTGTACATACTGTATTGTGGGTGTTTACTACAAGCAATTATAGCATTATGGGCATGCTCTATCTAGCTGCTCTGTCAGATAGATGTGCTTTTGATTAAGCACAACTTTAAAGCATGCCCTGTAATACAGTAACCTAATGCTTGTGTTTTCACAGTGCAAAGATACCAAGTAAAGTTGTGATAAAACACCAGTGGCCGGTGATGTTGGAGGTTGCCTGCAGTACACAGTCAGTAGTGCATGTTAATACATGTTGTATACTATTACACACGAGCGTGAGCATAAATGGGCCATAGCTGCCAGAGAAACTGCAACAAATTATGCCACAAGACAGAAATAAGTTGCCAGCTAATTTTTTTGCTTAAAGAATAGCTTTGAAATTACATTTAAAAATAATTTACCTTTCTCTACCAGTCTGCTGTGAAATTACTAGTCTATATATAAATCAAAATTTTCCTTCAAACTTTTAGCATTTTACTTTGTTAACAATTATAATACAATATCATTAAATATGGTACACTGATGAGCCAAAACATTATGTACACTCACAGATTAAGTGAATTACTTTGATTATCTCGTAACAATGGCGCATGTCAAGGTCTAGGATATGTTAGTCTGTAAGCCAACAATCGGTTCTAATAGTCACCGTGTTGGATGGGGGGGGGGGGAAATGGGCAGGCGTAAAGACCTGATTGGGATTCAAACCAGCAACGGTCACCAAATGGCCAAATGGTTCATGCGCTTGTGGCCGAACCACCAGTGGTTCGGCTCAATCAGCGTCCCATGAGGGACTACTGGCAGCTACGGCCATGGTTTAGGTGTGATGTTAGTCCCATGATAGATGGTGATAGACAGATGGTTCATCCAGTAACCTGCCAAGTGTTTTTTGAAAGTGCATGCCCTTTTTCACACAGTTTCCAAGGCGACTTCCCAGATGGTTCTGTGTAACGAACCATCTGGCATGTCAGGAATGTGTCCCAACACACAGTGCATCGCACCCTGCTGCGTATGGGGCTGCATAGCCGCAGACCGGTCAGAGTGCCCATGCTAACCCATTAGGACCATCTAGGTGTACATAAGGTTATGGCTCATTTTTGTGTGATAAATATATATGTTTTTTTAAATCACTTTAAAGAACACTAATCTATGTGTTCTATCTGTTTATGTTTTGCTCTGCATTCATGTGTGTGAGACACACCATGAGACTTCCCTTGTGTTTTTAAGGCCTCGGGTGAGCATGGGGAAAAGAACCTGGTGTCAGGGGGGTCACCCTGTGCTTGGCTGCAGGTTGCCTCTTAGTATCCCTCCTGAAGCCATGGAGAGAGGCCTGTATGGTGAGCTCATTCTGCAGACAGTCACTCTACTCAGCCCCTGTGTGCACCAATTCCCCAACCTGGCAACCCGCCTCACTCGGATACAAATATCCTTTACTGGTGGGATGGTGTGAGATGGGACACAAGCACACACTCACACACACACACACATATATACAGTCTTTCTTGACAAATGATGTGGCCAGGTGTTGGTGTATAGCCCCAGTAACCTGCCAGTCTCCAGTCCCACTAAGTTCTTCCACAGCCTGCCTGATGGTTGGGCTTGTCAGGATCTGGGCCTAGGTCGGCTGAACTGCTCCACTTGTACAGGTAGAGTGGAGCTTAGCAAACACACATATATATAGACATAATATCATATACACAAATGTACCACAATTTTGAATACGTAAGTATGTATGAATGTAGAAGTACGTACTTATGTACGTACTTCTGGCCTTTTTATATTTATATGAAGTATTATATTAATGTATTAATATTTATACTATATTATTAATATGTTATTATAAATAATACTCACAATCAAGTATAAACGTCTTTTCTTTCTACATTTCTATTGTGGATATTGTGTACATTAGGCCTCATCATGCCAGTTGTCATGCTATATATATATATATATATATTAATTTTGATATATTGTGCATACAATAATTAGTTGATTTCTTTGTTTCAAACCGTTTTTTCCCCAACATTTAGTATCATTATATCAGTGAGAGAATGTAATATATTTAAAGGAAAAAGATCAACCGTGGGCATTAACATTATCCACCCTAACTGTATGCCTTTTAATACCAAGGAAATGTTTACTGAGCCATGGCCACCCTCCGCAACAGCCTTTATACTTTACCCTGTGCATTCTCACAGAGACTGTCCACATCTAAAACATAATTCTACCACTTAAAAGTTATTTCTGACCCAATTCTCCCCAGAGCCTATATACAGTGGAGGCACTGTATACACTGTGGAGGATGAAAACACAGAGAGGCCCCAGTCGGACTTGACTTTGTTCCCCTTGGAGCAGAGTCTCTGTGTCTTCCTTTTCCTACAGCACAGCGACCCCTTCAACTCAGAGCTTTCTGACATGATTGGTGAGAGTCATGCAGCTGTTACACGTCGCCTCCACACTTCAAGCTAGCCAGTCCTAACAGTTTTAAAACATCTCAGAAGACACAAGCATTCGCATGTATTTGTATAGAAGTTTTCACAAATGACTCATTCATAGAAATACAGTTCCTATGCTCTCTCTCCAGTGAAATAGCAGTAGCGAGTAGAACATATCAAATTACTTACAAATCTAGGTGGGCGGGTTTGTTGGTGATCGAACCCATCATTATAAAATGTACAGGTTTAGTTATAGTATAAACTATGTTACTGTGGTAGAATGTTTTTATTTTAGAGGCATGCCTTCCAACTTTCAGTGTTTCAAGAGGCAAATTGAGAAGTTTAATATATTAGAATATATTGCTCTGGTCACACTGCTACATTTAGTGTGTAGGTAGAATGTTGTTATTTAATTAGTATACTCTAACCCTTGGTAATATCCCCCAACTCAGTGTGCGGCAATAACAACTACAACAATTTTTGAATTTCTTAGTTACAGAGGAGCTTCTAGAGCACCATCTAGAGGCCATTTTGAACAACAACAAGCAGGCTGTGATTAGCGCACTGCACACCGATCTCAAGAACGCACTGGACTCTCAGAGAAAGAGAAACAAGGCAAGCTAGATCTAAGACGTGCACACGCACACCCAATCCACATTTGAACTACAAGTGTTTGTATCTTTGTAATTGTTTAGCTGCATTGTATACCATTCTTTGCAAGTTTGGATACTCTTTGTGTGCCATCACAGACTCAAGAGACACTGCGCTCAGCCCACGATGTGATGCTGAGGTCTGCTCTTAGTATTGTAAGCAGCAGCAGTGATATGACGTTCAGGACCGCCTGTCTGGACAGCATGAGGGTACGCAATGAAAGCAAGCAATACCATTCAAACTATTGATTACAGTTACAATTGTGTCATTTAGCAGATGCTTTTATCTAAAGTGACGTTCAGTGTGTATAATTATTTTTACATTATTAAATGTATGATTTCCAACTTTCAGTGTAATTCTGGTTTTGGAGAGGCAAATTGAGCTACAGTTAGTGTGTAAGGTAGAATGTTTGTTAATTATGTTCCAATCTATACCATCCCTAGAGTGCTGAACTGCTACATTTTATTCCATTTTGGTTGGATTCACTGTGGTTGGGAAATATTGGGAAAATTAGGTCCAGATAGATATATCTGTTGAAGATAGCAGTAGTACCTGAAGTTAAGTATGCACACATGACCCAGGTACGTGACACCCATGAGCTATCAGCATCCGTCCGTGAAACTCTAAGGAGAGTGACAACATGGAAATTTGTTCCCAGAGTCAAGTGCCACTCAGCACAGGTTAGTGTCACAAAACCTTCCAAAATCAGCTTGTCAGTGTTCTACATCAGTTAATCCCCATATCTGACTTTTTGTTCACGTTTGATTACTTCCACAGATGGATTCAGTTCCTGGCCATAATGAGCCAACCATCTAAGTATAGGTGCTTTCTTTCCCTTCTGTTCATTAGATTGAGTTTGGGTTTGAAAGAACTGTGCAGACATTGTATTGTAGTGTATATTGTGTGGGAAACTGGTGGGTATAAAATGGTTATATGAAATAGAATACACCTACCAGATTGTGTTTTAGAATGAGTTTTGCTGTGTTATGGTATACTAAAAGTGTTCAACATGAAAGGTATATTATATTTATTGTATGTATGTTGAGGTAGAATTGGGCAGTTATTTAAGTCGAAACTAGAAAAATTCAGACAAAAGAAGGACCATTCAAATGGAAATTTCGGTAATGTTTCTCTGGCCCGTAACTTTCTGATCTCTATAAACGTGACGTCACAGTAACATGGCTGCGCATACGATGAACGGTTCTCAATATATATATATTTTTTATTTTTTTATTTTTTAACTTAAAAATACGCCTAACATCGATGTTAGATACTCTGGTTACATTTTCACATATTTATTGCAGCAACCTGTTCTATCGTTTCATACATTTATTTGTTCGATAGCCTTGAGCTAGGTAACTGTGGTATTATTTTTCCGAATAGATTAATTGTAACGCATTTAGCATTGGGAACTACCAACTTCGTTTGGAATCCAAAATACATAAAATCACGATGGTTTGGTTTATGGCCACTACCATAGTTTCCGCACTGCATTGTTTTGCTGTGACGCAAATTCCGGGCGCCAACACTTACATCACGTTTTCGCGGCAAGAAAGTGAAGCTTACAGGGACGGTATTTTGATATTGCGGAGATTTTTCCCGAGAATATTTTAAATTGCGATTTCTTTGGCGTGAAACTGTAATCGTTTGTAGATAAGGACGTCGTGGTGTTATGCTGAGAGTTAGAGCAAAACTGCCGAATTACCAAGATATCATCACATCACATTTGACTTCTACCTCCTGCAATTGTTTTCTTGGGATAACTACTTTTATCAATCAATAATTCAATAATCAAATTGTTATATAAAGCAATGGCATCGGTCACTTTAGAAAGCATTCAATCAGAGCTGGAAATGTTTGACATAGCCTGCAATGATGACTCCTTACTTGACAAAAGTAAGTAAAGCAATTTTACCTACAGTTCATTGTTAACATAAAACAAAAGTAAACTCTTTTATTAATGCCAAATAAGAGGTACTAATTAGTTACTAATATTGAATTCATTAGATTATACTTTTACCCTCAGTGATGGAGCAGTGTATTTGCAACAGGCTGCAAGGGAATGAGATTGTTCTGGAATGGGTGGCTTTCAGCACTACTAAAAACGGACTAAAGCTTACTATAGATACTCTAGACCAGTTTGAACATGAGGTAAGAAATACAAATATAAACAGTCCTTTCTAAAGTCTCCATATATCGGTTATGTTATGCTTTCTGTGTGACTTGCCCCCCTTCGCAGGTCTTAAAGAAGAAGACTAAAGCCAAGAAAAGTTTGAAGAGGGATGGCCCACATAACAGAACTAGAGACATCCACTCCATACAGGACTTGTATCCTCCACATTAGTGGTTCCTACTTGTGTGTCACAGAGGGCAGATAGCATGTAACACTACACTGGCTCTACAAATTCCTTTCACTGTGATGGATATATGGCGGTATAAAACTCCACACACCTGTCCAATCATTAATCAACTGGGAGTATGTTTTGTCTTCCCATGAGTCTGGCATTGTGGGTGTACCTTGACATAGCTTGTCCAGGATCAAGGCTGAAGAAGAGGAGGAGAACTTACTAGACTCATACTCCACCCCTGCTAAGGTTCACAACTTCCTGACCTCTAAATACATAGAGAATGCCCAATCTTGGGTCTGCCTTGAATGTCAATTATTACTTTTTGAATGTATAACAGGATTCTGTATAGCTTTATGAAAACATTTAAGGGACGTTGGCTATTAATATATATGTATAATATATATTAACATACATGTGACTAATAAATTAACATCTGCATGTGTACTGATGTTCTGTTTGTGTGTAAAGGGTTCCCAAAAACGTGCTCTGACCACACCAGAACACCCCAGTTCCAAGAGGAGTGCAGCTCTGCTGGCCAGCCCAGGCCTGCTGCTGTCCCCTGCCAGCTTCTCTCCCAGGTACACAACAGCACAGTCTGACAATACTGTACATTGTTGTTTTCTATTGCCAGTGGGGTCTGAAGTGGCTTTTCTGGGCTGATTTATTATCGGTTTATATTTTAATCCAGTTTTATATAATGTTTCAGTATGTACAGTATATGGTTTAATGTTTATTTTTCTTTGTTGGTATTATCTTAGCTGGTGTTTGTTTGTCTGTGTAATCACATTTATGCAGTAAAAAAATTTATGCTATAAACAACTTATTTTTGAGGGCATGTGCTACTGCTCTATTGTATTACTCTCTGAGTGTCTTTTGCTGTTAATTGGCTCTTGTTTCACCATCTGCACAGTTCAACTCCTTCCCAGAAGTACAGCCAGCGAGGAGCTAAGGGGGAGGTGGTAGCTAGGTTTGGGGCTGACAAAGACGACACATCTTGGGTGGGGAGGAAGGGCCAGGTCCCCACGGTCCAGCTGGAGTTCCTAGAAGGGCCTGAGGAAACCCTCCGCTGCAGTTACAAGTATATGTTCCAGAGGCTTCGTGATATTAGAAACGGTAAGTCTTACCTGTTTATAAATGTGTATAGCTGTGTTTATTTTGCATTTTGGGGATTTTATTTGTATATAGTACCACTCATATTTATCCTTCCCTTGGGAGGTAGTTGGAAGGTTGCTGGTTTGAATCCCAAGCCAGATGTCAATGTTATTATCAGGTTATCCCAGCAGTAGTGGTGTTTGATGTTTTTGTCTCTGTCCTCTGCAGTGCTGACAGAGAAGATTGAGGAACTGGGCGAGGAGCTGAAGTCTCAGTTCAGCATTGAAGAGTTCTCCCCCGTCTCCCTGCCTGCTCAGGTATAAGCAGTGCATTGTAGCCCAAAAAGTTTTTGATAATTGTTACTCATTAAAGTGCTATTGTGTAATTATGAGATGTAAACTCAGTAGACACACTGATATGACAGTAAAGGTGCCATAAGCTGGAAAAGAAGTAGCAAATGCTTTGTTTCTTACCTTCTCCAGGACAGTATAACTGTACTAGGTCAGGTGTGCTGCGACAGCAATGGAAAGCTGAATGCACAGTCTGTTGTCTTGGAGGCGGGGCCTGAAAAAGGAGGTCAGCAGGTGCCCGTGGACCTCTCAGAGCTCAGAGAATATTCGCTGTTTCCGGGTCAGGTGAGCAGATAAATCTCCTTTTCAAAGAACCACTAATAGGAGTTGATTAAATGTCTGCTTATGCTAATGCTAGCTAACTAATGTACCTTCAGTAGTATAGTGTGTTTGACACATAAAGGGGTGGCCTCTCCTTTGCCTGTGCGGTGAAGTTTGTGCGCACCAGGTTATAATGCCACCCAGAGTGAAAGAGCATGCCAAGGACCTGGGTTGGAGATTAACCCAGCGTCTGACCGAGAACTCTGACATTACCTGACTAGGACAAAACAAAGACAATGTAGGAAAGCTACAGTGCTTGGTTGTTCACCTTGTCCACTGGTTCCACTGTCCCTCTCACTTTCTAACCAATGAACATGTGAGCTAGATTACAACTGACCTGTGTGTCTCCGTCCAGGTGGTGATGATGGAGGGGATGAACACGACGGGAAGGAAGCTAGTGGCTTCCAAACTCTACGAGGTTGGTGGACCATCTATCTGTGGCAACAAACTGAAGAAGCTACCAAAGATGATTTGACAGTGTTTTACATATTTTAGAATGGTGCTAAAGAGGATTGTACAGTATATTACATGGTGAAGGTGGATGCTGTTTAGACTGGATTCCCAGAAGGCTTGCTTTTCCTATCCCAAGTTTCTGCTTCTGATAACTACTAATATAGTTGTTTTCGTAACTAAGGTGATTTTAGTTTCAATAAACGATGTTGCGACATTGCACAAAAACTCCCCACTTAATCTTCTACTTGTTTTCTTTTAGGGAGCCCCTCTTCCTTTCTACTCACCTGCGGTGAAACAGGAAATGGATGAAGGTACAAAATGATGTTGCCATTGTCTCTTCTGTGCGGAATATCTGCGTTGATTTCTTTCTGGCTAGAGCTAGAATATTTTTGGTGGAAATATATTAGCTTTGGATTGCTATTAGTTTCCCAGTGAAATAATCATAACATAGAGAACACAAATTTGGCCTTTTGAACACTTTTATCCAAAACCCACAACAATGACTATTAAGGGGTTGTGTCTCATGCTGAACATGGTCAGCATTATGCCAAGTTCTCCTATAAAGCTTAAAAAAAAGGACATTTACTGTATAGTACAACTATTTGACCTTTACTCACACACACGTCGTGTTACAGTTCCAGCGCCAGTGAGTGTACTGGTGGCCTGTGGGCCATACACTCCATCTGACAGCCTGACCTTTGACCCACTGCTGGACCTGATCAACATCATTATCAGGGACCTTCCTGATGTCTGCTTGTTGGTGTGTAGAGACGCAAAATATGTAGAAAACTTACAGCACAAATCTGTCTGCAGGAAGACAGTCTGCACAAACACTGATTATGTGATTCTGTTTTGCATGTGTTTTTTTTTTTTTTTAACTGTCTCTTCCTTTCTGTCTCCAGCTGGGGCCATTCGTAGACTCTAAACATGAACAGATAGAGGTACGCATAAGAAATTACATACTCCTCTACTTATTTTGTGTGCATGCCATGCTTTAATCAAACATTAAAATAAAATGTTTCCCCCGTTTTTTAATTTCTCATTCTTACTAATGGACTTGAATTGAATGTTTCTGTTCCTGTATGATTGAGTTTCCATCTCCCGTAAATTATGCTTTTTGATTAATTTTACTCAAGCAACAGGACTCGATCCAGGCAAAGATATTAACCGTTTATGACACATCATTATTAAACCGTAAGAATGGACCTGTCTTAACAGAATGCCCAGGTGACTGAGACCTTTGAGGCCATTTTCTCCAGGTGTGTTGAATCCATTGTGGAAAGCACCAAAAGGTACAGTATACATCTTATCTCTTGCATTCACAGTACTCCTTTTATAGAGGCTATTCCACGTAGTATCCTCATTATCTAGGTGTATCGTCATATCATGTATATACCCTAACTCTAATGCATTTGTACTCTTTACTCTGAGGGCTCCCCTCTCTCTCTATTGGTGCCTAACCATGGTTCTTCTCTTTTCCCCAGTGTTGGCTGTCGGCTGGTGTTTGTGCCGTCCCAGAGAGACATCCACCACCACTTAATCTACCCACAACCCCCTTTCACCCTGCCAGAGCTCAGCAAGGACCAGGCCCAGGTCAGAGACACACATGCATGCTTACACACAAAAAAACAAAAACGAAAATTGCTCCTCATAAAGGAGACCCCACTCCCAGCAACCTCCAAAGCAGCAGAAAAGATCAGGGAAAGTGCTATGCATAAACTATTAGTACCTATGTGTTATCGCATATCCAGTGCATATTAAATAGAATTTCCTATTTATTTATGCATATAACGCAGGCCTTCAGCACATGGTTATATGATATTACGCTTTCACATTTTGTTATTTTTTACTTTTTTACTACCTCTCTTTTTTTTCACCACACATATTTGCAATAGTCACAGTATAGTGTGTAATGCTGATCTGTGTGTTGTGTAGCGTGTGACCTTGGTCCCTGACCCCTGCACCCTGCTGATCGAGGGTGTGACCGTCGGCCTGACCTCCACAGACATCCTATTCCACATGGGCGCGGAGGAGATCAGCTGGTGAGGAATCAGAATGCTATGGAGCAGATAGGGGTTAAGTAGGCCCACTCTGGGGCTTGAACCCATGACCTTCCGGCTGGGAGTCCAACACCTAAACCACTTGACTATCCAGCCCCCCTTACCTTTAAATGTTGCATGCTGTAGCTTTGTTTGACAAAACTGTTTTGTGTTTCAGCGCCACCGGATCAGACAGATTCTCACGCATTCTGAAGCACATGCTGATCCAAAGGAGGTGACGGTCCAAAACACTCAACCAGAATCACAATTTAGCCTTAATTTTCTAGCTGCACCATGTTGGTGACACCTCTCCTCTCCCCTCCCTTTCCTGTGTGGGTGTGTAGCTACTACCCACTGTACCCACCAGCAGAGGAGCTGAACATGGACTACGAGAAGTTCCAGAGTTACGGCCAGATGCCTCTCACCCCCGACGTTCTCATTGTTCCCTCAGAGCTGCGCTATTTCATCAAGGTGTCTCTCTCACGCATGCATGCACACACTTTGTCTGCCTATTTTTTTTTTTGTGTAACAGAAAGGATGAGCTTTAACACTTATATTATCTATCAATGGTACATTTTAAGTGTGAACCCCCCTCCAAAGAAAATATTATCAAGAATGCATCATGCATAAAATACAGTATAAACAACCATTAACACAGTTGAAAATGTATGCAAAAAAAACTTTTAATTTTTTTTAAATTTTATTTTTTATCTCGTGACCTTCCAGACCCACTGTCTTGCATAACATAATTATGAAAATACAGTCAAAAGATTAACTGAAGGCAGTGAAATATGGGAGAAGCTAATTGTATGTATGCAATCAGGTAATCTAAAAGATTTAAAAAGCTTCTTCCTTGGCTCATCAAACATTGTGTATGTTAACACAAGGATTCATCTTTCCCTAGAATGTGATTGGTTGCGTATGTGTCAATCCTGGGCGGCTGACCAAGGGACAAGTGGGCGGGACCTACGGCAGGTTTCTCATCCAACACAGCCCCCAGTCGGAAGAAGGGAAGCGAGTCAGCCCCTGTTTGGCCAGTCAGGTGGTGAAGATCTGATCTGAATTCTCAAGAATGTGGTGGGTCCATTTTAAGAAGAGGGTGAAGAGTCGATTTTCTGCCCTCTGTAGTTGTGCTAATGTAAATAACAAAAGGATACCTTTGGACTATTAAGTCAAACTCACCAATTAGTTTATTTTTGTATGACGTGTCTTAAAGTATCAAATTATCAAACACAAATGCATAATTGTCATAATGGCTTATTTTTTCAATAAATTATCTCTATTTGTATTGTTTTGTGTATCCTTAAGGTAACCATCCATTTTGTAGTCATTTGATTTAAAAAAAAATACACCATACTTTTGATGGAAGAGTCAAGTAAACATTGAGCCGAGCTCCATCTTACCATATCCGGATATTATAGATCGGTGGGGACTGGTAGCCAGTTTGTAGCGCAGCCTAGTAACTTGTCCTGTTATCTCTCTTAAATAGTTTTTTTTCTTGCCTACACTAATTTGACCAAAGTCTCATATATTGAGTGACTTCAGAGGTAGAGGACTATGAAGCTGGTTGTGTCTATTGGTCTGTTTTGGCAGTTGATTGCCATGTTGTCAGTCATAGAAATGGTCGAATTCATCAGAATCTGTGTCTTGGGGGATCTTCGCTTCACTGCAAAGCTTCTCAGAGAAACACTCCAAGTCTTCACCTGTGGCTAAAAAAAATAAGGGGAAAATAATCATCTGTTAGGTCATATTGAATGAGTGTATTTCTGTAACTTTTTTAAAGGATTAAAGGTACACTCCTTTATCTGGTATTCCCCTATGCGGTTAAAACCATTGAAACCAGTGTTACAAAAAGGTTGTTATGGTTTGAATCTAATAGCAAATGCCCCTCCTGACTTCTGAGTGGCTTGCACTCAAATCCCCTAGAGAGCTTATAGGCTTACATCTTCCCTACCCCTCCTCCTTCAGCCACATGCTCTTTTGTGCACAGGTGTGTTTCAAAACTGAGCTGGGGAGGAAATTTTGGGTTTCTAGGGGTGCTAAAATGCAATCAAGGAGTGTACCATTAGGTTATCTTGGCGAATGACCCTACCTTTTGCTGTGTCACAGTCTTTTGCATTCATCTCTCTGAAAGAAGGCAAAGACAACTTGTGAATGTCGGGAGACGCTTTTTGTTATCTGTTGCAACCGTAAACACCACTTACTCTCTCTGTGGTGTCTCTGCTTGAGGCGCGAGGAGGCGCTCAATATCATCATCTTCGTTCTTGAATTCACTCACATGGTCTCCCGAGCATTCGCTCCCTTCTCTACTGTGGTCCTCTTCTTCATCACTAGTCGCCTCCTCATCCTCTGGAATACTTTGCATTTCCTTTTTTGGTCTAGAAATACAATGTTGCATATGGTTTCTGTTCTGTGATTTGTCCAGTCTTGTAGGTGTAAAAAGTCTCCTAGCAGCAAAAGCACAGCAGAATATGATTGTTCATTATGTTACTGTAAGGACTGTGCCTAGCATTGTACCCTACCTGTGCTCCTGCGGCAAGATGATGCTGTCGTCTGAATCGCTCTCCTCCGCTTGCTCTCCTGCCTCAGAACCCTCCGCTTCAACGCTCAACTGCTCCTCTTTCTCCTCTTTCTCCTCCACCTGATCCTCCCCCTGTTCTGTCTCCGCCTCGCCTTCACTCTCGTCATCCTGAGAAGAGGCGTGGCTTTCATTTTCATCCTCACTCCCACCTACCGCTTCCTCGCCCTGATCCTCTGATTCTTGGCCCTCCAGGTTGTCCTCGGTCTTCTCCTCTAAGGCATTCTTTCTCAAGGACCCCCCCTCATCACACACTTCCTCCTCTTCGTCTGTTTGGCCGCTCTCTTCATTTTCTCGGATGTCGTCATTTTCGACCATTTTCTCCTCTCTCATGTCTGAAAGCTGTGCCTTATCCTCGTCTGACCTTTCTTCTTCTGCGTTGATGCTCTCCTGTTCACTTCCCATCTCTACTGATCCTCCATCTTTTGACTCTACATGGATACTTCCCTCCTCCTCCCCGAAAACTTCGGAGTTGTCGATGAGGCTTTGTTCCCCATTTTTGTCGCTTGTGGATCCTTCCGGTGTACGTAACGTGGGACTTTCCCGCTCACAGCCTCCTGACTTGCCCCCTTCGCTCCCTATACTCTCTTTCACCTTCTTCTCTTTCCTCAGAGGTTTGACCAACAGTCCATCGATCATCTTCATGCTGCGTTCTGTCTCTGAGGACGTGCTGCTCTCTGGCCCTTGGGCGGCAGAGGCTGCACTAACGGTCCTAGAAGTCCTGAATGAAATGGGGTTTGTTGGTAGATCAAATCAATGTTTATTGGTCACTTGTTAAGTATAAAATGTTTGGAGATGTCAAGGGTGTTACTCACCCCTGAGAGCTGCTCTCATCATTTTTCTTCCTTCCTTTCTTGTCCCTCCTCTTTTTCTTCTCTCTGCTACTGGTGGTTTTGCTTGCCTCTTTGGAGTCCCTCTCAGTATCACTGCTCTCTCCATGGCCACTGGACAGACGAACTAGGCAGACATACAAAAGAGTAAAAGACCGGTGTTCATGAAGCACAAAACCAATAAATATGGTAACATGGCTACACTGATGGGTGCGGACCCTTAACAAATTATTCACTTGGCCTCTTCTCACCTGGTTTAATATCCAGCTCCTGCGACAAATGCCTACCGCCACCTTTTCTCTGTTTGCCTCCATCTGCCCTCTCTTCATCAGGGCTTGGTCCTGCCTCCCCCTCCATGCCCGACCGTGACCCCCAACCTGGAGACTCTGGCAGGAACTGGTGACTCAAGGGAGTCTGAGGACCGTTAGAAACCCCAGCTACACCAGAAGCCCAGGAATGAGTTTCATCAGACTGTTGGGTAGCCCAGTACGGTTGCCACTGCTGAGGCACTAGCTGACTAAGGGTGGGCATTGGGCAAAGGGGGTCAGGCTGCAAGAGGTTGAGTGGTTGAGGGTGGATAGAATGTGGGTGGAACGTTTGAGTGGGATTCAAAGAACCCTGGGAGTACTGGGGTGTTGTACTAGGAAAACGGGCCAACTGGGAGGGTGTCTGTGTCAAATAACCTTTAGCGTCGCCAGTGTCATGTGGTTGTTTGGTAGCACCTTGAAAAGAAAATAGAAATTGCATTCAGTTTTACTGTGAGTTCTTGGAAGCCCGCAATTGTGACAGAGAGAGAGAGAGAACCTTGTAAAGATGGACAATGAGCCGAGGAGCTAGTAGCTTGTTCTTCCATCCTCTTCAGAGACTCCTTCAAATACTCTTCCATTCTCTGTCAAGGTAACAGCATATCATTAAAAGAACAGTGTGGTCTATTAGAATGTTATATACCCCACTGATAACCCACTGAAATGCTAAAACGTTTGAGTAAATGTGAAAGGATGACCTTTAATACTCTAGCCTCCAAATATAGTGGGTCGAATGAATATAGTGTGATTAATGAAGTAGTAGTGGTAGTCAAAATTACTTCTGGCACCTTCTTACTAGCAGACAGTGTTTTCTCTTTCAGTTGCTGCTCCCAGCGGGGGGCGCTCTCCTCCAGGTATCTCTCAAACTCTGTCTGTAGGGGAGATAAGTGAGAGAGGAGGCTTAGAGCTGTGTATGTGCAAGTTTTTTGTTTTGTTTTCTATAGTAACCGCTGTCTAGCAGTCTCTTGCAAGTCTCTTGCAAGGCTGGCAATCTCAGCAGAGAGAGCAGAGGAGGTAATTGAATTCACATCTTAAATTGTCTTAGTGTGTGTCTGTCTTGTCACCCGGATAGTGTTCATGGCCGCAGTGCGGGCCACCATGTCTCTCAGCGTGTCCTGGGCTCTGTCAAACTCCTGCAGCAGTTGTCTGTTGTGCTGGTGGGCCCTGCACTCTCTTTCACTCAGCTGCTGCCATCGCCACTGCAGACGCATAGCCCTGCTACTGGAGTCACACATGCACACAAATTCTGTATTGAACTATAGTGCTCAGCAGATGTAAACACACAAGCATATATTGACTATTCTGGTTGGCCTGTGGGTGTGTGCACCTACAGGTGTCGGTCTCTCTGAAAGGCTGAAAAGTCAGTTTGCAGTTCCATCCTTCTGCTCTCACTGCACACGAACAAAGACAGAGCAATAACAATGAGTTCATTTAGCAGACACTTTAATCCAAATAGATGTACACTGATTACAATAACAAGTATTTAGGAGAAGGTAGGGGTTGGGCCTCTCGCTTAAGGATGCTCCAGGTCGGTGGCTGGTCGTGTCAGGGTTTGAAATCCACAACCTTTTGTTTGGGAGCCGACCACCATAACCACTAACCTGTCCTGCCTCCAAGTTTACATTTAACACCTCTGCACAAAGTTTCTATTGCTTTAACATCCAATGACAATTCAATCTGTTTGGATGTTTTTTTAAATGTATAGTATTTATAACATGCAGCCCCAGTCAGTCTATTCATACAGTAGAACACTTGGTCAATCATAGCCATGGAATAGGCTGTTTTAAATGAAATAGGTTCTCACCTCTGTTTTAGATTTAGTTTGCCTCGTTTTCTGAAACCCTTTAGTGTTTCCTTTGCCTCGGCTTTATGCAAGGGGGACAGTAAATTCTCTTTTAGTGCGGCCATCACCACAGGCTTTCATTTGTAACGGATAAGATTAACATGGATTAAGGGCTATTCCTTGAGGGGGAGGAACCGTGCGGCAACCGGTGAGTCTCAGTGTCATGGTGTAACAGATGACAGTATACAGATGATCATATTTTTAGGCTAGGCCTGATTGTTAAAAACTTTATAAGCCAACAAAATATAATTGGTAATAAAGTGTCTTTTGTGTTTGATTTTAAACAAACAAAATTGTCCCATTTGAGCAAATTGTATCACTATTTTTTTCTTTCATGTTTACATGCTACAGGAATCCAAGCCAAGAAGAAAGACAGTGAACACAAGTATAAATATAATGCCAAGATTTAATTCTCATTAAACCGAACTGTTTAGCATAAGCTTTTTCTCCTGTCCTGCAGTTTCTGTGTAACATTGCAATGTGGTGTTACCTTAGCTTGTGGAAACTGCAGCCATGAGGCTGTAATGATTGTCAATTGTATCTTATGTCTCTGTAATGTGTTTCCCAAGAAATGCGTTTTCAATCTCAGCGTGTACCACCCGGCTGACAACAGCCTGGTGCGTCTGATGCAGCTTTCTGCCGAGCGGACTACTTCAATTGTGCCAGTTGATGGAATCGGCAGCTTTTAATTTGTCACCGGACAATCTCCTGCCCCTACTGGGCAGTAGGTGCCCAGTAGGGGCCACCGCAAGCCACCAGAACAGTTTCATTGTGCCTTGGCATACTGTAGATTCAATGAGTCTCTGGAACTCTACTAGAGGGATGGAACACCATTCTTCCAAAAGATATTACCTCAATTGGTTGATGATGATAGTGGGGAGCTCTGTCTAACACGTCCTTCCAAAATCTCCCATAGGTGTTAATTTGGGTTGGGATCTGGTGACTTTTGAGGCCATAGCATATGATTCACTTTTTTTTTATTTTTTATTATCAAACCATTTAGTGACCCTCGTGCCCTATGGATAGGGGCATTGTCATCCTGGAAGAGACCCATCAGGACAGAAACGTTTCACCATGGGATAAATGTGATCACCCAGAACAACTTTTTAAAGATGTGCAATGCCCTTCCCTCCAAGGTCATCAAGGTCGTCAAATGGGCGCTTTCGACCACATTTTCGGTATTTACTGATTTCTTTCCCATAGATCTAAATGCAGATGTCGCTTTGGTCACTATGGAAACACTAGCCAGTTGAGCAGGCTCTGTGACTGAAGCTCTCGCCATCGGTGCCTCCATAATGAACACTTTAAAAGTCACTTGGATCTTTTCCTTTTCCATCTTGGCCCAACAACTGGGCATGCTCAACATTCTTATACATGCCATTTTCATACAATGATATAGATGTTATTAATGCAGTACACATGTATTGAAGCATCTGTATTTGTTTTCTCCACTCATTTATTCAGGTTTCTCCTTTTAATGTCACCCATCCCCACCCACTTAGTTAGCTGTTTAGCCACTAAAGGGCAGGCTAATTTGAAATAGGACTTTTTTTTTTTATCATTGTGGCTTTACATTTGCCTTTCTATATAGCAACTGCATGAAATGAATTGATCAACATTTGTATCACCATCCGATTATACAAACTGATCAAAAATAATAATACAATTCATAAACACATCAAAACTGATTAAGTATTCCTGTTTAGGTATAAATGTAAATTATTTGATAGTTCATATCAAATTGTTTACGGCAATGAGCAGTTTCTTGCTTAGGAGCTCTAGATGTAGGCCTGCTGATGGAAATACCCATGGTATTGGGTAATTATGGCCTGAGCTCTTTGAGGTGTGTATCACGCTTTAAACACTTCACAGAGGGAGGGCTAAATCATTGTGTTCAAAGAAACGGTGAATGTAACATGACAAGAACTCAAGTTTCTTGTTAGAATTATTTAGTTAAAGACTGAAGATTATTTAACATTGAAATAAGTGGTTTGCAGCCAATGTAGCCTAACAAGAGACTCCTGTCTCTATTCGCTAATACTGTCAGTATCAAATTGGAGTGCTAGACGCTAGTTTTGGAAGAGTTCTGTAAATCCGGAAAACACTGTTAATTAGTGAACCTCAGTTGCCCATAGGCTACTCAAACTCCCAGGACCTCTGAGGTCCTCTAAACTCTCATATAGTCCTCACATGGGAAGAACTCTTGTTAGTGTTCAAGTACAGGCTAAATTGTCTGCCTATCGTACTGATTTTCACTGAAATGTCGACATATCAGTCGGCCTGAGCTTCAGAGGGTAGCACTCAGGGTCCAATAAAAACAATTACTTTGGACTGGCTGACCCAATTGTCTCTGAATCACTACATATTTTTCGGTTTCAAATCAAAGCCAGGTTTAAAAAAAAAAAAAACGTTTTTTTAACTTATTTTGTCGTAGTCCATAATGTTAGTACTAAGCGCTGCGCTGGAATATGATTAATTTAAATGCGGAACGTTTAGTTTGTAGTTTCCGATACTGATGGGGATATATTTTATGTTGCACAGCACAGGGCTCTTTTCCTTTGACTCTTAGGACCACGATAACGATGGATATTTGTTTGCTATTGGCATTTTAATCATAATAATACAGCGATGTCAATTTCGAAATTAGAAGTACGTGTACAACCAACCTTGCAACTCGTCTCATTTTTTTCTTACCTGTTCATATTCTACAAGTAAATTAAAATAGGTAATTTAAAGATGACCAGCTTTGCCACCAACGTGTTTTGTAGGGTGGAGAGAGTGTGTCGCCACCTCCCCGTGTTTCTGAACACCTTCCTAGTTTTCTCCATCACTGGGGAGGTGAGCTACCTTGTCGCGGTGGAGGCTCCGCTGGACCAGGAGCAGCAGAAGGCAGTCTGGTCCACCTGGTGGAAGGCACTGCACCTTCTTGCCCAGTACTTCATGTTGAGCAATATCTGCTGGAATGCTTCCCTTTTTCTGAAAACCAGTCCCAGTATAAAAGGAATGTTTCTGTCAGGAGATGGCACTGGGCAGGGATGGAGGTAAATACAAGATGTGCTATAGGCTAACACTGTTTAGGATGTGTAATGATCACAATAAATCCTGCTTGGGTTTTGAATAGTGCATATTTGACTTTTTAGTTTTCTCTGTATTTTATTTTACAATAGAGAGAGATAGAAACAGAGAGCACTGTATACAGCACATACAAAGAAAGAAAGAGGCCTCAATAGTATATTGGGAGTGATAGTTGGCTCCAAATTACCTCCACAAGCACTTTACACTTGCCAACCATATAGAGCTGGCAATATCAATATCTTGATATGACACACAATACTGTCTGGTATTTTGATTATCAGAATATCATGATATAGCTTGATATAGCTAATGTTGCATTTCTTGGTCAACATATTGATATGAAGGTATTTGGTCCAAAATATTGCAATATTTGATTTTTGTCAACAACAAGACCTTTCCCTCCTCTCCTAGGTACTGCTATGCCTGCGAGACCCACATACCCCCGCGCTGCTCGCACTGCTACGACTGCAAGGTGTGCGTGCTGCGGCGGGACCATCACTGCGTGTTCTTCGGACAGTGCGTGGGTTACCGTAACTACCGCTACTTCCTCAGCTGCCTGCTGTTCATGTGGTTGGGGCTCCTGTATGCCGTTGTCATGAACGCCGAGGTCTTCATCGTCATATTGAAGGAAGGCGTGACCTTGCATAGCCTGCTGCTACTGCTCATACCCTGGATCATGCTGGTCTCAGGTTGGTTTGTTCATGGATGCCCGTTGTGTAATGCTGATTGTTGCTGCCCACTCGGCACCTATTGCACCCTAACCATCCTGGGAGGGTTGGATTCCTCCCTCTGGAAGTTTCTTCCACCTCTCCCCCCCCGCCAAGTGTTTTTTGTTTGTTTGTTTCTTTCGATGTGAATTGTTGACCTGTGCAGCCCTTTAAGATTGACGTGATTATATAAATAAACTTAACTTGACATTGCTGTTAGTAATGTAAGGCAATTTCCGGCATATTTCTGTAGCGACCCTCCAATGTTTGTCACCCTCCTTTTTTATCTGGAATTGCCCCTGTGGCTAATATCGGCATTTTAAAAAAAGTTTTGGTTTCAAACCGAGATGCATTCCCCTTCTGCACCTGAGCACTGAGTGGCTCGCGTTCCTCTTTACTCATCCCCATACGCCTCTGGTAGGCTGAACGCACCTCGGCCCCTTCCAGCTACAGCAGCCCACGTGTTGGTGGACACTTTGTGAACACTTGAGATTTAAGATAGTTCTATCTCCAAGTGCTTGAGCCATGCATTTTCCAGCATGACATTGAGACAGGAATATTTAACTGAAGCCTGATGTGTCAGCGCTGCCTGTAATGTAATATAACCAGAGCCAACATCCCTCCTCTGTCCGCAGGCCAGGTCTCGGCCCGCGCCTTCGCCTTTGCGTTCATCGCCGACACGTGCGTGGTGGGTTTCCTGCTCGTCTCGGGCTTCCTGTTCTTCCACATCTTTCTGCTGCTGCGCGGCCAGACCACCAGGGAGTGGTACTCATCCCGGCGGCCCTACAGCCTGGGGGTTCTGGGCAACCTGCGCCACAGCCTGGGCCTCCGCTGGTACCTGTGTTGGCTTAGCCCGCTCATCTCCTCACCCTTCCCCGGGGACGGAATACACTTCCAGGTCACGGGGTCGCTGGAGTCGGGGCGTGGCCGGAAAATGGACACGCCCTCCTTGTTACCTTTTAGCAATAACGGGGAAGGTGATAGGGTACCGCAGACACGAAGGAGATGAGAGGAGCAAGAGATTTAAGAACGAAAGTTTCCCCTGGAATGTTAAGCACTGAAAATGTATATTATACAGAATGAATGTTTTTTTTATTGGTCATGATGAAGAGTTAATTCTTACTCATTAACAGACTATTCTTGCCTTCTAACAGTCAGGATGGAGGCAGGGTAGTCTGTAATTGCGTTGTAATTATCTGATAATAGAATTTCATGACGCTTTGGCTTGTTTTAGATGTGAAGCTGTTGCAGTAGTGTTCATTGCCTTTCTACATGCATGTCTAGACTCAAAGCTGGGATAGTTAGAACTTTATTTAAGATTAAAACACATTGTTGTGTCAACCAAAAGCACTGTGCAGAGGAATTAGCAGTGGTATTTAAAGTATTACTTTAAGTCCTTACCTGTTCTGTTGTGTTTAAAGTCTTACATGTAAGGTCTCAGGTAGCCATTGGCTGTGTTTTCTACACATCACATTAAATATATTCCATGCTGTCAATGAGCCACTATTAGTCAAAACCTATTTGCCAGTGTTCTTGTATATGACCTCATCATCTCTAAGTTGCCTTGGCAAGCATGTCTCTTCTTCTACACTAAGCTTTTTTGTGACTGTTTGTTTGTAATTCACCTTCTTTGACATAATATCTAATTATAAGCATTTATTTTATTATCCATATGCCAAAAAATGTGCCTGTTTCATTATGTCTCCTTTAATTGCTGTATAGAACGATTTTGTCATTATTTAAAATATGAGTCTTATCTTTTAGATTTCTTTGGGTAGGCCATTTAGTAATTAGGGTTATATAAGTATATTGGATTACAACTTTTTGTATGCATAGCCTTCCAATTGATATGTTGTGGATATAATATTGTTGATACAATGGAAGCTTTGGTATTGAAAAACATATGATGTTGAAGGAAATTACTTATAAATTGGCCTTTTATTCAGGATAATTGCTGCACATCATTTCACAGCACTGTTCACATTTTACTTTTTTAGCCTATGGCAGATACTGTATTCCAATAGTAATGCATTACCTTTTATCAAAAATATTATGTAATCCCTGTAATGTTTAAATACTGGTAAAGTTGTTTAAAATGTTCATTACTCATTTGCACGCTTAAAAAAACGACAGAATAAATCACCTGCCACCCAGCAAGCAGGGCAGAATAAATGGAGAAAAGACTTAGTTGAGCGCCCCACCCAAGTAACACCAGCTCCCTGGTGGTCTTTGAAAACACCACCCCTCCCTTCCCGGTGACGAAACGATAAAGGACAAACGCGAATAGGGGGGCGGATTTAGCGCGGAATGGATGTGATAGACTTCTGACAACCGGAAAACCCTATATCATTTGTATAAAATAATCAGTGTAGCATTTGTCCGTGCGTTTTCCTCGCGCGCGACTATTGGAATTTTTCAGAGAGATCTCTAGGCCCACATGGATGCTGCGTTGATATGGGATATCGGATTTAAGATGCCGATATGCTGATCACAGATCACAACAACAGCCCACCGTGCGTGGACGAAAACATCGGTTGAAAACTGCGAAAGGGGCGTGGCGATTCATTAAAAACAACAGGTATATTAAGGCTTCTAATCGACTTTATAATAGGAGAACCGGTCCGGTGTGCTGCTGCTGTTTGAGCCATGGCGAACAACGGCGACATGTTCTGATCGACGGTGGACCGAGATGAAGGCGCCGGGGAGACCGAGGCGCGCGCATCTTCTGCCTAGGTTTTGCGTCTGTGGAGTCGGTGTGCTTGCAGCCACTTGGCTCGTGCACGCGGCCCATGTGAGAGGTGCGTCCACTATTCTTAAATAAAATGTGTTTATTTGATCACTATTGGTTTAGGCTTGAGATTGGTGAGGGCATGTAGGCTATAGTTAGATCCCCATACATTGCGGATAAACCCAAATTATTATTTTATGTAGGCTACTAAACTTCAATAACGAGACATTTTTAAAAGGCAGTTGATATGTTTATTGGTCTTCCAGGTTATGATGGTTCCACGGTGGAGAGTGTCTTATTCTGGTCCAAGAGAGAACTCATTCATGAGAATGGAGAGGACAACCAGACCTCTAACACTCCCAGATCTGGTAAAATACAGTATCGCCTATTGTAGGCTGTAAGCCATGTGATGCGTGTCTGTAAGGTAGAGAATTAAAAAGAAGTCCACATAGAAAACTTTAGCAAGATGCAAAAATATATATTTATTTATTTGATTACGATAAGAATAGGACTGAGCTACATTGTGCATATAATAATCACGTGCCGCACGGATTAAGTAGAATATATGAGACAAGCTATTTGTGCGAGCAAAGAAGAGTCAGTGATAGTGTGCGTAGCGTGGGTCTATCTACATAAATCTGTTTAATCCACTCAGTCTCATCCATCTATCCATCTACATCTTAGTCTACCTCAGTCTGTCTGTCTTCATTTGGGTTAAAGTGTGCGCATAGATGCTTAAACACAGTTAAGCCCTTTGAGGCTTTAGTTGCTAGGAAACTGAATGCTGAATTTCTGGTTGCGTGGCTGTGCATCTGGGGCTGTTCAAAGTGCCTGGCTGTCATAATGACCTCCTGATTAGAACCCTCTCATCAACAGCCCTCTCATGGCTTTGTGTGTTTCTATGTGTTTGTTTTTATTGTTTTAGAGACAGAGAGAGCTTAGCCATGTGGAAAATAACAGCCTCTCTACAAAACAGTAATATATTCTATTTTAAGTAGCACAACTTGATATAGTCATTGCTTTTTGCTTACACATAATATATGGCTAGCCGGTTCACATAATAACTGGTAGGCTATTTACTGAGTGTTTGCCGGACCTACTGCCAAAAGGCGATTAAACAATCATAATCAATCGTATACTTATAGGTGTAGAAATCTATTGAAATATTAACTCCGGGGTCATATGAGTAATTATATTTTGAGGACAGGCCAGTCCTTGTCTGTCCAATGCAACTGAGAAGATTACATTTAGTTCTGTTCAGTTTCAAGTCAAAGCATTTTCCTAATAAGAATCACACATTGGTGTGCATATTGTTGTATATGTGCATATAGTTGCTGTTAGTTGCTTTAGGAACTAGTACTTTGTATTACACAGGCTCACAATTAAAGCTTTTCCGATACACAGTGTGTAATAGCGCTTATTTCATGACGGTATACTGTAACGGTATATTCTGAAGCACCTGAAGGCACCTGTAAGAACAATCAAGCACTTAGATAATATGTGAAATTTTATAGGAATAATGTAGAGCAGGAAAAACAATACCGATATACTGTACCTTAAATGAGAGTATGAAGAGGTAACTTCATTGAGTTGAAGGGAGCCATTTAGCAGCAAAGGAATCAAAAGTATGAATGATAGTGCAGCCTATTCAGTGAACACGAAGCGAGGTTGAGAGCAGCACCACCTGAACGTCAAGTTTCATGCCCACGGTTGCTAGGAGATATAGCGAGAGACAGGTGATGTCTCTTAATTGATTGTCCAACTCCTTTTCACCACCCCCACCCCCACCCCCACCCCAGCCATCCACGAGTTTCCAGAAGACGTCTTCACACTAAACCAGAGGAGACAGGGGGCAGTGCTCCTCCACATTCTTTGTGTGAGTAATGGCTCTGCTTTAGTCTTTTACAGGAAAGCAAGAGTTTTACAACAATTATATGTATATACTGTACTGTATACATAATAAATATATATATATATATATATATATAGATCTGTCTAATTAGAAGTCTCCTGCTTTCCCCAGGCTGTCTACATGTTCCATGCCCTGGCCGTTGTGTGCGATGTTTACTTTGTGCCATCGCTGGAAAAAATATCTGAGGTAATAGCCTTGGATTTCCTTCTGAGATAGAGTTAGCATTAAGCTCTCCTTCACGACAACAATAATTAGTAATAAAGCAATCTTTAACTTTTTTCATATAAAAAAGTATATTATATCTGGTATTTGTGACATACTGTATATAGGTAATACAATAATGTTTTAGTCTTTTCCTTTGCAGTCCTGATAGTTTTCATAATCTGCCTAGATGTTGCATTTGCAATGTAACTACGCTAAGCAGAGCACTGGTAGTGAAGCTGTTGTGTCATACAGCAGTGGTTCTTCCACCAGCAAGGTTTATATATAGGAGTATAACCGTGCCCATTGGCCCCACACATGCTGTCTATACGCTATTTGTTTTAGAAGTATAGGTACTGCTTACTTGTTTTAAGTGGTTTACTGTAGGTGAACTGGAAAGTTCAAGACTAATATTTTCTTCTCTCTGTTCCCTTCCATGAACTATTTTACAGAACCTACAACTCAGCGAAGATGTTGCAGGAGCAACCTTCATGGCAGCTGGAAGCTCCGCCCCTGAGCTCTTTACATCTCTGATTGGTCAGCCCGATTTATTATCCAATCTCACTGGGCAGTACAATGATTGCTTCATCAACCCTCCTTCATCGACTCATAGCCATAACTGACATACAGTAATTAGTCATTAAAAAAGAGAGGATACAAGGCCAGTCAAATAACTTTGACTGGCCTTTGCTTTCACACAGTCAAGTCATGTTGAAGTCAAACGCGTTGAATGTCACAATTCCTAATTCTTGACAAGTTAAAACAAAAATTCAACCCTGGAAATTAAACAAGTGAAGCTTTGCTTGCTATTGGACTTACAGTATATACGGCTATTACTGACAATTCCTACTGCCTTTGTGTGTGTGTTTAGGAGTGTTCATCACAAAGGGAGACCTAGGTGTGGGAACCATCGTAGGATCAGCTGTCTTTAACATCCTGGTCATCATTGGTATTTGTGGCATCTTCTCTGGACAGGTACATATTCTGCAGACGCTTGCCCTACTGAGCGGAAAGAGAAAAACAAACTGGGTTATGTATTATTAGATGGTTCTAACTCTGTTGTGAATTAGGTAATGCCACCTACTAGATAGTATCTCATAGGTCTAGATAGTATCTTGATAGAATTTTCACTGTTCATTTGTGTCCCTTCTCCTAAGCCCATCACTTTGAGCTGGTGGCCTCTTTTCCGTGACTCTATCTTCTACATACTGTCCATATTGGTGCTCATTCTGGTAAGAATATCCACAGTTAAAGCATGGAAACACTCCCATAGCGGCAATTTTCTATTACAAAGAATCAGTTTGAACTACAAGACTCGACAAATGTCGAGTGAGCCCTGTTCCTGTGACTTTCCACATATTGTAACAGCTGCTGGGGGGCGCAAAATGTAGGGTGTACCTTAAAGAAAATAGGCATTTGATGAATTTCAACATTTTGTTTCTATGGCCACCATTTGACTCCCTATTCCAATTAAAACCCATTTCCATTTGATTTGTAGGTCATCTACGATGAGAAAGTCATCTGGTAAGGATTTGCGACATACCAGATCCGCTTGCTTTTAGTATACTAGTATTTAATTATATCTGCATATTCAATATACATTGATTTTTTCATGTGAAAAATGATGTGTGTTTGTGTGTGCACTCATTTTGCAGGTGGGAAACCATCATTCTGATCTCTATGTATGGAATCTACATCCTAACGATGAAGTGAGTTTGTTCATAGGCTTGCAATAGCATTTTCCCTTTACTGTATTGACTCGGCTCTATTCAGATAGTACTTTATTGATCCTCAAGTGGAAATATATTACTTAATATGTCACACAAGCCGGTAGTGTAAACCCAAATGCAGAATACAGAGACTGGAACGAGGAATAGAAGCAGGAAGGGCTGCATGCAGAAGGAGACAGGTATATGCTGGGTGCCAAAATAAAGAAGCTATGTTTTTATAAGATCTGAACGAGACTAATGGTGCGTTAAAATGGGGTCGTGTTTACCGTGTTCACGAGAAGAGTACATATGAACCCCTCTTGTGGTATCCACAACCTCGTAGGTGGCCATTAACAGCTGACAGCTTTCCCTGCGCGTGCGTGTGTGTGTGTGTGCGTGTGTGTGTGTGTGTGTGTGTGTGTAGGTTCAACCAATCTCTGTGTAGCTGGGTGGAGAGACACTGCCGTAGAGGGGCTCAGCCTTGTCTGAGCAGCCTGCGTCGGACCACCGCCGTGGGACATGCGGGAGACTGTGACACAGACATGGTGCCCCTCAAACCAGGTGTGTGTGTGTGTGTACACATTCTTTCATGTATGTTAGAAGAAAGTAAAAGTCCAAATGGATTGCTCTATTGACGCTACTGTAGCAATGTCTTATATGAGCCATATGGCTGTGTGTGTGTGTGTGTGTGTGTGTGAACATCTAAATGTTCTAAATCTCTCAGTGTCTGAAGCTTGGCACGCAGAGCCAGTGACACATTTCAGGCTGTCAATCAAACCCATTTTAAATATCTCCTGTGGAAGCTCAGGAACTCAAAATAGAATGAGTCTCTCTCTCTCTCTCTCTCTCTCTCTCTCTCTCTACCCCCCACCCATCCACAGACTCGTGTGCTGTGGCCAGTCAGGACCCAGGGGTGGTGATGGCTGACGAGCTGTCGGGTGTCCAGCCCCGCCAGCTCACCTTCTCAGAGGCAAGCCTCCGCCTTCTCGTCACCCCACATTTCCCCCCCTTTACCCGCATGAGCATGGCGGGACGCATGGTCATCAGCGAGGTACACCGCAACCCCCCCCCCCAACCTCGGCTTGGAGAGATGCTTACCCTGTATCCTGTATGCTGTCCCGCTCCGTGTGCTAACAGTGTCATGCTAACAGTGTCATGCTAACAGTGTCATGCTAACAGTGTCATGCTAACGTAGCGTCGCCTGTCAGTTAGAGTAGAAATGAGACGCTTAAAGCCAACAGGAGGACATGTTCTTTATGCAAATTTGCAGCGTAGCGCCGCCCAATGTTAACAGAGGCACGGCCTAACCAGCCAAATGAACTCAAAACATCTATGTGGGCGGTGGCTATTTATAGCATGTTACTTTCAATTTAAAGCTACAGTCTCAATTCAGTCTACGTTCACAAAGACCTGGTATGCAAAATATACCCGAGAAATGACATCAGAAGAACATAGAAAGTGATGTGTTTAGTTTCAGACAGCATTTTATGCTTTTCTGCTGGTGCTCTGCTCGAAGGATCCGGGTTTTTCAACTTCAGCGCATATCTGAAGAAGTGAGATGCGGCCTTCGGACTGTAGAAGCGCCTCTTCCCTCCACAACACGTTGCTCCGTAGACCAAATGGAAAGTGTTCTCCTCTGAATGCCCCTCCTCGAATGGTCATATAATCCCTCATTTAAAAAAAAAGTCGACTTCCGAGCGGAGTTGTACAGCATTGTGCTTAGATTCAAACGGAATGCGCCCACTTGGATGAAGCACGGGCACCCCCACGGTCAGCATGAGACAAGAGCCACCTAACAAGATGTCTTTCCCGCCCTTCTCCTTCCCACAGAGGCAGAGGCCGATGCGGGCGCGGGCCCTGGAGGATGGGGGAGGCCCGGGGGAGGAGAGCGGGCTGTGGGGGCTGGAGAACGGGGCCTCGGCGGAGGGAGAGCGCCCCCCGCTGGAGGGAGGAGGGGGGAGAGAGAAGGAGGCGGGGGGAGAGACGGGAGGGAGGCCACAGCCAGAGGGGGAGGAGGAGGAGGAGGATCTGGAGGAGGAGGAGGAGGAAGAGGAAGATGAGCATGCCCCCTTCAGCAGACCCTTCCAGGTGCCAGGTAAATGAGGACAATTACGCATATACACACACACACACACACAACCTTATTCACACGCACACACACACACACATATATATATATATATATATATATATATATATATATGACAATTACATAATCATCTCGCGTCCTCTTCTTTGCCAACCATAGCATTTTTTCTGAAACGCAAGAACTTAAATGTCTGAGAAAGGAAATTCCATTAAATAAAAGGGGATTTGAAAGGTAGTCGTGATTAAATAAAAGGTGATTTGATTCTGCTGAGATTTGAAATTGCCGTGTGCATGCCAGCGTGTTTCTGTGCTACCAATTAAGGAGCATATTTACATTTTTAGAACACCCCTTGTGCATGAATATTTCATCATTTTTGGATTGATTCCCGGGGAGAAACTGGATAATTAAGTGTGCGTGCGTGTTGACGTTTTCTGCCAGATACGTGCTGTGCCCGTCTGAAGTGGATGGTGTCATGGCCTGTGAGCGTTCTGCTTCATTGCTCCATACCAAACTGCTCCCTGCCACAGTGGCAGCGCTGGTACCTGCTGACCTTTTTGTCCTCCACCCTGTGGATAGCCCTGTTCTCCTACCTCATGGTCTGGATGGTAGGAACCCACACACACACAGACATACACACAAATGTAGTTACTTGCGATTACACTTATTTCTTGGACAATACGGTCAGCCTACGTGTGAGCCTTTCGGTTCGCACGTCTGTTAAGGTGCATTCAAAGGAATATTATTTCAGGCTTTTAACAGCTAGTCACGGTTTACATCAAACAGCAGTGGTCGGTCCATCAGAGAGAATAGGAAGAAGGAAGAATCGAGGAGAAGTGCCCCAGCTATATAGTTGTCTTAACTGCAGTTACCACCTTAGGTGTCCACAAAATGAGCTCAATTTGTCAACAGATAGTCTCAACAAGTCTCAATAGACAATATGTACAATTTGATTAGATAGTCACTGAATATGGACATACAAACAAAAACAAAACTCCAAACTTAAAGAGTCGTGTCACACGCATGAATGTTTCACTACTCTGCTCACTCTAAGTCACTGTCACTTCTGTTTGACGTTACTGTCAAATGTAGACATAGCAGTAAAAAAGGGATGTAGATATAGATACAGTATATAAGACACGGTCACAGACAGACACACGTGCACACGTTTAAATAGTTGTGTCACTTTTCTCTGTGCCCGTTCCATAGGTGACCATAATCAGCTATACTTTTGGAATCCCTGAGGTTATTATGGGCATTACCTTCCTGGCTGCAGGTACCAGCGTGCCTGACTGCATGGCCAGCCTCATTGTGGCGCGCCGGGGTAAGCAGCACTAAAGCTTTTATCCACTTTGTTTGGCCAATACCTACTACTCTGTAGCTTACTTTTAATAGCATAGCAGTTTAAACATATGTAAACAACCACAAACACCATTTAAGAACAATACAACTTGATTAGAAAGAATAGTTTCTTAAAATTTCGCAGTTATCTCAAGACCCCTTCTTTGCAAACCCCTGCATTAGTATATGCATTTTGTGAAACACAAGAAGTCAAATGTTTGACAAATGACGATCCATTAAATAACACTGCGGCAAGTCTGGACCTTCAGCACTTCTAGCGACTTCTCATCACAATACCCCTGGCGCCTTGCCACTGTAGAGCTTTCAGACTAACTCAGTGACTCCAGCCAGGGAAATGGGTTCCGACCCTTCCGGAATGTTCCAGCTCGGACTCCTCGCAAAGCATGTCCGTGCTGTTCTTTCCTTCTTGTTCTTCTCTTGCCTTTAAGCTGGTCTTGAACAAATTTTACCAAGTGTTCCTGGAAAGCCAAAATATCTTTCGGCACGCTCTGCAACTAGTAGTGGATAGTGTTTTTGTTGCATTCAAGGCATGTAATGTAACATGTCCCAAGTTTTGACATTTATAACACAGTTGGGGAGGCATTGCTTTGTTAACTTCCTTTAAATCTTCTTATTTTTATAAAAGGCCCTGTCTCCTTATCCTTCTTCATCTCTTTCTTGCATATAGGTGGTTCCTTTCCTTTGCATTCATCTGTAATGTGTCCATAGTTGTGACACTTATTTATACACATTATACACTTTTTTTTAGGTAGGACCATTTCTTGAAATTTGGTCAGGACGGACTGACTATCCACCATGTTTCCTCCTGGTTGTGCTTGTAGCCGCTTAATGCCCGTGCGTGTGCATAACTTTAAAGGGTCCCATTCAGTTTACCTCCCAGATGAAAAGAGTGTTATTCGCGTGGGACAGAGCTGAGTGGCGTACCCACACATCTCACATGAAAACAGCTGCATTGATTACAACAGACTGATTATCGATTGACTTCAGGTAAATCATTACTACAGAGCATTTTCATGGTAGAAGTGCGGTCCCTTCTAAGGTCAATAGCTCATTCAAAACTGTTTACAACTAGATTTGTTGTTTCAAAAGTATAAACTACCACAATGTTTCACAGTCTTGCAATAAAACCTATACATGACTGAAATTAAAAATTAAATTAAATAATAACTGTGTGGATAATAATAGGACTTTAACCATTTCAGTGCACTCTCTGCTTCAGCGCAGTAATGCTAGCTCTATAAATGTCTCTTAGGCATGGGAGACATGGCCGTGTCGAACTCCATTGGCAGTAATATCTTCGACGTGCTGTTGGGCCTTGGATTCCCCTGGGCCCTGAGGACTCTCATAGTCAACTACGGATCAGTGGTAATGCCACCTAGTGGCCTTATGTTGTATCACATTCACCATCTCCAAAATTGTATGACTCTGGCCTATATATCTACACTAACAATATTTACAGCTTTGAGTTCTTTCAGAACTAATTCTCACTAAACACTGGCCCAGTAGTAATTAGAGTTAGCAACAAAACACACATTACTGACAAAGACTAAACAAGAAACAGGAACACAAAAGTAACTTAAAGGTGTCACATTACACAACTCCCAAGCCATTAACAGGATTTATCAGCACTGCCGTCTTCTGTGTAGTTATCTGATGTTATTTGGTTAAACGCTTCCGTGTGCTTTTCAGGTTTACATCAACAGCAAAGGCCTGGTGTACTCTGTGATTCTGCTGCTAGCATCTGTCATACTAACGGTAAATATAGTCTACCCACTGAACCTTGACAGTCCATTGTTCTCAATACAGTATCTGACACATTTTCTCTCCTCAAATCTCTCATCTTTTAATGCCGACTGTCCCCAGGTCCTAAGTGTCCATCTCAACCGGTGGCGGTTGGACCGCAGACTGGGACTGTGTCTCCTGCTTCTATATGCCATTTTCCTCCTCTGCTCTGTGGGCTTTGAGAGGCTGTAGAGTAAACACTCGCACACATCAGGCTCGCATACAGTATTCTCTGACACAACTTACTGTTCGTGTGATGTACACAAACACATGCATACACACAACATTATTATCTGCTGCCATTATCAAGTGTATGGAAAGATGAATTGGCTGGACATGTATACAGTACATTCGCTGCACTGCCTGAAAGCACCGTGGTACCTTTGATATGTATGTATTTTACAGTTTTATAACAAGCACCTCTGGCCTGCATTTTGTCATATGGACTTACTGTCAACTGACAATGGGCTGTCAAACAACCAATTTAAAGTTTAAAGTATTGGATTTGTATTTGATCACACAGAGTATACACTAGCCTATGGAATAAGGGAGCCAAAAGTGTTTTAACTTGACAATTGCCACAAATAACCTCAGTGATTTGATCATTCTAAATGTTTATTCTGCATATGGTTACTTATTCAGTATGGTTATTTTAGGCATAGTTTTAAAGTAGAGTTCCTCTTAAACCTTCATGTGTAACCCTGTATGACGTTGCATGGCCGAGCCACATGGAGAATTGCACTGAGCTGCTGTTGTCTCATGCCTGTACAGAATATAGATCCTGTTTCCTTGACGATCCGTTGTCAAAAGATCATGTATTTGTGCTGGGTCACATTGTAAAGACGACAATTTAAAGTTAAGTTCTTGTTTTGGTGTGTGTGTGTGTGTGTGGGGATCTGTGTCCGCTATTGGGTGCATTAAAAAAAAAAGCACTTGACACTGTAAACTAGTGTGATACTGTTTTAAGCCTTGCCTTTTAAAAGGGATATTGATCTTTTGTTAAACCCTCGACTCAATAGGTTCATTAACTAAATATTGAGTTCTCACACAGAATATCGGCATTTTGTTCCTTTTTTCATCTTCCATTGTTGCTCAAAAACACATAATGTGTCTATGTAAAGGGTTTAACAAAAGTCCAATTGTGAACTGGTACTTTCTATGCTGACAAAATTGGACATAATTGAAATTAATTTCAAGTCATTTCAAAAATGCATTGGCATCAGTAAGACAATCCAACAATTGTCTAATTTTTAGCAGTTAACAGCACTATGCCATTCAAGATTTAGTTTTGTGAATATGATTTTGTGGATGACATCACATCATAATCTTGGCTAAGGCCTTCAGATTATATGAAAGGCACGGATACTACACAATCAGTTTTATATTTCACATGATTTAACTATTAACTAACTGCTGGATTCTGGGAATAATGTAATTCAATAAAATGGCTCTTTCAGTGAAGTTTAATCAGTATCAATACCAAACAAATGTAAAAATAAAGGATACAACAAATACATATTTTTACCATTACAAATACTCATAATGGAGGTCTATGACATGATAGCAGAACAATCACCCAAAAAATTCAAATGTCACCATCATAATAAAATAGAAAAAGGCAATACAATACATATAATGCATTAGTAACTATACTTTTAAATTGATGCTGTTAGCTATACTTTACAAAACTCTACTAGAAAGAACTCCCAATACAGGTGGAATATCAAGTAATACAATGTATACAAAATAAAGAAAATGACAACAAAAAACAAACAAAAAAGAACCGTGAGTGTCTGTGTGCATTCACACAGGTGCAACATGCATGCAAATCTGCCTCAGCGTTAAATAATGAAGGCAGCAATGGAATCAATACAACTCCTGGAATGTGATCTCACCACTCTGAAAACAACAATTGGCCTGGTTGTGAAATGGGTAGTAGAAATGTTATTTTCAAAAAGCTAGCATACTGGTAAAACTTTGAGATTAGGCGGACACCAGGCTTAAACAGGGTAGTTATCTGAGCACTTACCCGATATTAAAGTGTACTATAAAAAGCAATGTCAAATACTTGATTTTCTGCCTTTTTTTTCTTCTTTAAACAAGTTACGTTGAGCTCTGACTTATTATAGCTGATTTTGTTTCATGCTACCAAATTAACAAAAGGTTATTAGACTGTTTTACAGCATTTGTCAATTCCAATTCAAATGAGCAAAAAGGAATGGGTTGGTATAGATTCTTTGCAAAACAAAAAAGGCTGCAAAAGCACACATTTGTACTAAAAGTTGAATGGACCAAAGCAATACAGCCTTAGCTTCAGCTTCCAAACAATGAACCGCCTGTGTAGAGGAAGAATCCATGTGACTAGTGCTTTTAAGACTCTTGAGTCCGGCTCTATAAAGCAAGGGTCTGATTTTCTGAAAGGCATCTTTAGAGCACCATGTCCCTATGGATTGTGAATTGAAGAAAATTAACTAAATGCTTTTATTGAACTTAAATCTGAGTGGATTAATGATAGGAAGTCGTGGCATTTTCTCTTTTTTTTGTGAATAAGGACCTTGGCACCAACAGATTCCCAGCAGGGAATACCGCAATGAGGATATGTTCCAAAAGATCCGACACAGGCAAATTCCACTACAAAAGTCCAACTAATAACAATAATTTGGACTCCCCACCCCGCCAGATCCAGTGAGTAAAAAATAGTAGATAATTTGGCAAAAAGAAAAAAAGTCTTAGCAGCCCTAACTGCGTGTGTGGGAGGTGTACATAATTAGGTGTGATGCTCAGCCACTCACTCTCAGGAGCTCCCATGGATACCGTGGTTACCGTGGTTACTGCACGCTCCGTCTCTCGTAGCAGTCCAGAAGAGTGTGTGGACATCTGCATTTTCTATAGATAGGTGTGAGTGTTGACAGCGAGCCTCCGTAGTGACGACCAATCATAAGAGAATGTTTTCCCTTGCCTTTCTTTTATCTGCCGTTTTTTGGGAGACCCCCTCCTCCCTTGCTTTAAGGCTGTGAATTGGGACAACACATGTCCAGCTGAACCCTTACATGGAGCGCGTTCCCTAGTGGGCGAAGTATGATGTACAGATTTGGGGGCAGGGGGTCCCGTGGCTGAGAGGGCAGGTGTGCACTTATGACATCACTCGGGGGCAGAGCTCTGGTTCTGCTGGTATATGGAGGCCTTGTCTTTGAGCAGAGCCAAACACAGGTGACAACTCCAGCTCCCTGGAATATGACAAAAGACACCGTTAGCTACTCTTCACAATGGACCCTGTGTCACAGTAGGTTAAACAAAGGTGTAGCTCATAACATTATTATAGGTCCATTTTATTTAGGTATGCCGATGCACTAGTACTGACAATGTACTGGTTGCGTCAGTGAAACTAAAGTCTTCCTTTAGTTTCTTATTCATTCCATTGTGCGAGTGGGTGGGCCTACCTTCAGGGGGTTCGGTCATGGCGGGGCTGAGACAGTACATGTGATAGCCTCGGTCACAGTCGTCGCAGAACAGCAATTGGTCCTGTGCAAGCAGAGACACAGTCACAATGTCACAACACAATGACTAGCAGTCTAGCAGAGGAGGAAGTGTGATGGAATATTTTAGCTATATACAATCCTGTGTTTTACAATTCTGTTTAGACAGTTGCTTCTTTGTTAAGGAAACACACCCATTTGGCATGCTTGGAAAAGGGGGTTGGTACAGTATGTTAATTGCATCGGCGGTTCAGGCTCTCTGTGATCCCCCTCACTTCACTTCACCTCACCCTATGTTTAGAGAACCTCTTAACTCCTATCTCCTGTAGATAGGAGGGGGTTTTATGAAGATGTCACAGG